>JAJJWW010014054.1:0-21420 GCA_023531295.1 Papaver armeniacum | reverse complement strand
TTTAACGAAATACTAAAGTAAAAATAAAATAAAGCAAAGCGAATAATTGGAATAATCAATAAGGAGAAGATATTGGTCACGGGATAGTATCATTAGATTTAACTCCCTAAAAGCACAATTAGATTTAACTCCCTAAAAGCTATAAGTTCTATGGAATAAGACTAATCAATGCAAACGAATGTGTAAAAGCACTAATCATTTTAACAAAAGTTATGATTCACTTGTGACTAGTAGGATATATCACTACAAGCACTACCCACAATTATGCTACTTAGAATCAGGGATAAACAACTTTTTCGTATTGAAAACCCTAATATAGCTCTAGAGATGAATGTAAATCGGATTGATTCCGGACTCAACCAAACAAACTATCAAATCATATAACACTATTAATTGTGAATCACAAACAATAAAATATTGAGACAAAACTAATTCATTGAATCATATAACATATTGAGAAATCAACTTTATCCCATAACCAATAATATTTGTTTAGCTACTCATAGCTATGGAGTTCATCATAAAAATATTAATTGAAAAGAAGAAGATGAACAAAAGCAAACCCTAGAAGCGTAAACAAAACCGACTCTCCAAAGTTCCAAGAAAAAAAATATGTCCCAAAGTTGTAGAAGACTTTCCTTTAAATAGCTCTCTTGTTTCCAAAATTAGGTCTAGTCTTCAAAGTCCATTAGATGAAAATCCACCAAGCCCATAAGTGAGAGAAACCCATGTAGAAAATATGCCCCAAAAACCGTCACCGGAAAGCTGGTATTATGGCCGGAAATCGGCCGAAATCCGGCACCGGAAAGTATCTCAGGTGACCGGCAAAGTCCACCCGGTCACCAGTCAATGAGTCAGCTCGGTCAGACCAACCGAGTCAACACCGATTCAGAGAGTCAGCCGGGTCAGAATTAGAGTCAGCTATTAACCAGCTGAATGGGCTGAGTCGGATCAGGCCAAAGCCATCTTGCCAGGCTAAATTATGTTGCACCAAGACTGTGCTTCACCATATCCTTAGCCAGCCATCTTGGCTGTGCATAAACCCATTTCTTCCCTGAGTTTCATTGTTCCAACTCTATACTCAATTGCAACCAATTCATCACACACAGCACAAACACCATCTTTGTGTACCAACACCAGCTCATCTCCATAACCAGCTTCAACAACAGGCTCATATGGCAGCTGCAACACAACCAAGATGCCAGCCTAAATCAGACTCTCCATACACTTGACCCACAGCTGGATATCTGCACCTCATATTTCCTGTAATAACCCATTACCAAGACTCGCAAACTCCACTCATTACTGCTTCAAGATCCTCTGCAATCTTAGTCCATTGCAGCACCCATCTCAGCTCAGCTGCAATGCCAGACCTGTAGCTCATCAATTCACCGCATAACTGCAAAACATCCACCCAGTTACTGCAGCTTTAGTTGAGCTACTGCAACAACACCACCAGCACTGACAAAATTACCAGCTCCATCTTCCATGCCAGCAATAGCTTTAAATACCACCACAGACTTCATCAAACTCTCAATACTGCAGCTGCACTTCAACACAGACCCACTTTTAACCATCTCAGGCCATGAACAACTTCACAGCAACATCAGATTCATTGCCACTGTCTTCAGCCAACAACCACTTGTACCATCACATCATTCTTAGCTTTAGCTGCTCAAAGTAACCAATAATACAACCTCAGTTCATCTGAGCTGCAATTGCATCTCAATCCTTGCTTCCCTGCCAAACTCTACCATTCTAGCGAACTGCAAATCAACCAACCTCCAATTGGAGCAGCTGCAATTGCATTTGCATCATTGCACAAGGACTCACAGCATCATCTCTGGCAGCTACAACATGCCCTTCACCATCAACCAACACTGCTACTACCACCTGCAATTGCACCAGTACCTGCACCTGGTCATTCCAACTACCATTCAACACCACCCGAGATGCAAAATTCGTCATACTTGCAACATTCCAAGCATCAATTCCATTTAAGTTCACTTCAAATTTTAGAAAATCCTAGGCATACATCTATATCAGTCCATTCACCAGGACCAACAACACTCCATCTGCAATTGTTTACAACTGCACATTCATATCTCATACACCTCCTGTAGCTCCAACAGACTGAAACCACCTCAATTCCCATCTCAACAGAACACCAATGCAGATCTATCTCAAAACCCACTCTTATTTGTTCCTCTCTGCTATACCCAGCTTCATCTTTTAAACCAAAACCAGATGGCACCTTTGATAATAGCAGCAGCTTCAAAGCAAACCCTGAATCCCATTCTCAACCCTAACTGTCTTCTCAATTCAACAGCACCAGATGAATCCATGGCTAACACCCATCTCCTTAATTAGTGAATAGACCACCAGCAGTATCGATTCGTCATGTTCTTTAAACCCTAACTTCCATCGATTTCAACATAAACATCATCAGAGTTGAACCCATCTGCTCAATCGACAAGAACAGAGACAGCTCCGTTTCAATCTCTATCAATTCTTCAGTTCAATACCAACGACAGCAGCAAACCATCTCATCTTCAAACTCTCATCGAACTTTGTCCTGTTAACTCACAGATCCATTTATTCTCCTCTTTCGTTTCAACTGAGTTCTCTATTGAGAATTCAAACACAGCAAAACCCTAACTTCTATCGATTTTCCATTTACTCTGATTCACTGATTTCCTCCATCAACACTTAGCCGCACCATTTTTTTCCTTCTCTGAATTCCTGAAGAATAATAAGAAGAAGAGAAGCATTTCTCTTGTTTTCAGGGTTTAGTAATGATGAGAATTACTAAAAGCACCCACTGTTGGATATGAGCCACCTCGAATAATTTGGCTTGTCAATTTCAGATAACCGATAGCCCTTTGCTTTCTTGTTCAACCGTCCTTTCCGCTCTAGATGAGTGATTTCTTCTCCTTTTGTTCTCGGTGACTCCATTGCACCTATAAAACTCAAAAGCAAACATAAGATACATAATTCACACGAAAAATAGCAAAGAAAGCATAAACTCTAGATAGTAAATACGGTGTATTCTACACCTATCACATACCTCTACTAACCGCCGTGTCAAAGATTCCTAATTGTTCAGTCACAGCATGATAGCCACAATTTCCATCTCCGTCGACATCATCCGTATATAAAATATACTCGCGAATAACCTCAGGAAGTTGGTCTATGTAAGACTGTATCTTGGTATGATAACTTCTAATTGTCCTACCTGTTCTGGGATCCTTATACATCTTCATATTACCCTTTTGTAACAATAATATATCCAAACCATCATCTGCAATCTCTACACTTGCAATGTCTTCAATATGTGATGGGAGTCCGTACTTCCTTGGCCTACCCCTTCCCCTTCGAACTAAAACTACGTCAACTTTGCTATCACTTTGGTTTGTCACCACCTTTGCCTCGTCACCTTGTGGTTCTTTGTCACTTGATGATGATACCTTTGGCCGCCTACCCTTTTCCTTGGAACCTCCGCTAGATCGACTATGGGTATGGCTTCAGAATGCTCACCTTGTTGTTCTTTGTCACTTGATGATGATACCTTTGGCGGCCTACCCCTTTTCCTTGGAACCTCCGCTAGATCGACTATGGGTATGGCTTCGGAATGCTCACCTTGTTGTTCTTTGACACTTGATGTTGATACCTTTGGTGGCCTACCCCTCTTCTTTGGAACCTCCAATGAGTTGGCTTTTGGTGTGGATACGGATTCCTTTGTTTGTTGTTGACTTAGCGGTTCCTTCCTTGGCCTACCTCTTTTGTTTGGAACCTGCGCTTCCACGAACCTTTGTTCCGAAATCTCACATGCGGTTAGATCTCGTTTTTTACTTGCCGCGAGTAAGATAGTTGGCTCAACAAGACTTGTCGGCTCTTCGCTTTGTGCGATCCATGGACGAGTAATTAGCCTTAGTTGGCTCAACAAGACTTGTCGGCTTACCGAGGTGCCACGTGAGTAAGCTTCGAAGAATTCCTTTGCTTCGTTCGTATCCCATGGAGATTGCCCGGGATCTCCCGAAGGGGGAGGGTCGAAAGATACTTGCTTCCAAAACGGATCAATAACCTCAATAGGTATCACTTCTTCATACTTCACAAGCATATGATGACACGGAAGCCCCAATGAAGACATGTCGGGACAAATACACACATCACCCGGTTTTCGTAATTTTCTCATATTCCATTTGTCTCATCATATGTTTTATTGCCCAATGAGATACGTTGAATTCTATTCCTTGGAGCAACTTACCATAACGAAGAAATTGAGTCATCCTTTCCATCGAGCTTTTCTCAAAAGCATCCTTGATCCTATTGATATCTTGCTTAAAGTATTGCTCAATTGCCTCGGTGACCGTGACCACATTGCCTTGACCGGACTGGATGAGATCTTTAAATCTCCCATGAGCGGCCTCAGCTGCACTAGTTGTTTCACTCTTGAAGTGTCTATACCGGTTTGTCCATGCATGCACAAATTTTTCCTTGAACTTATCCAACCATTGAGTCCGACAATACCAGACGGCAGTCGGATAAACTTCGTTCCAATCGGCAATAAACTTCTCCAATCTCTTTTCGTACATAACCTCGGTAAGATACCAATAAACTTTCTCCCAATCTCTTAGAAATTCCAACCACTTTTTATGATTTTCCGCATGTTCTTTGTCCACCCGCTCCTTTATCTTGCCTCTCTCATCTTCTTCTTCTTCGGGGGGATAGTTTGTTCTTTCGAACATCTTCCTCTAGTTGTACCATCATTCTCTTCTTAATATCCGCCTTTGCGGGTTCAAACAAGGCATGGCAAGTTTTTATGATATTTTGACGTATATGATATGTAAATAGGAAATTTTGTGCGTCCGGGAAGACGTCAGATATTGCTTTCATTAATGCGTCATCGTTATCGATTACGATGACCCTCGGAAGTTGATTTTCCCGGAAGAACAATTTCAATTGTCGTAATGCCCAATGATAATTATAGTCCCTCTCGTTTTCCATTAAGCACCAAGCCAATGTGAATGTTACCTTATCCGAGAATTATAGTCTCATCCTTTTCCTTGAAGCCTCTGAGAATTTGTCTCGGTTTGATAAGTGCTTTGGTCAATCTCTTTACATCCTCGAACTCGTCAGGTTTTAGCTTCGCAACTAAGGAGTGATCAACAAAATCTTTCGGATCCCGGTGGTTATGACAACCATACAAAACCTCACAATCCCAATTGTTCATGTCATTTAAATGGAATACAAGCTTAAACGGGCAATTATTCTTCCTCGTACGAGTCTTGTATACCCTATTAATCTTCTTTGGATATACATAATCCTTTCTCTTGTGGCTATTCTTCTCCTTGTATTTCCCACTTCTCTCGCAAGCCATCTCAAAACGCCTCTTCGAACCTTCGGTATTCCTCACCAACACACACATGTTCTTAAGAGCCGTCTCTTTTGCCCAACCGATTGCTTCCTTTCAATCTGATATTCCCTACAGAAGAACAATTTCGCATTCATTAGAAGGTTCATTACTAGCAATCCATTAGTAAAGTTCAAGATACTAGGTGAAAAGTATTCTTTGGTCACATACCGGAGGGATTTTATAGTATTACGACGTATCCCGATAAAGCGGCTTTGCATTTGTTGGATCAATATATGTCACCACCTAAAGATCGAATGAAAATTAGTTCCAAACACAATTACAACACTATGCCGGAAACCCGTACCGGCATGCTCGACCATTGTTCCGGCATAGTCTAAGTTAACCAAAACAGAAGACCAAATTTGAAACCTATTCCGGCATAAATGTTTCATTAGAAAACAACGCCGGAAGCACGAGTGCCGGCATCCTCGTAATCGATTGTCCCAAGCCGGTACACAATTCCGGCATTGAATATATTTGATATTGAATGCCGGAATTTAGCTTTGGAAAACATTTATTTCTGCCTGTTTTTTTGTAGGTGCCAAAGATTTAAAAGTTGTAACTGAACAACGCCGGTTTTAATGCCGGCATTATCGATATTGATGGTACCACGCCGGTACCCAGTTCCGGTGTTGATATTTATTAAGTGTCAATGCCAGTTTTAGGTTTGGGATGGTACTGTTTCCTGTATGTTTTTCATGCAAGATCGCGGATGGTAACCTATCAATGCAACCATGCCGGTTGCATATTCCGAAGTATATTCCTTGGTAGGTAAAAAGGTTAACTGAGTACCGACATAGTTGATTAGAAGAATGATATGCCGGATCAATATTCAAAATGGGGGATATCGGTCTACCGGCATGGTCGTAGTATGAATTCCATGCCGGTACCCTTACTACCGGCATGGTCGTAGTTTGCATACCATGCCGGTAACTTGACTACCGGCATGGAATTCATACAACCACCATGCCGGAACCGAGGTTTTTCAGTTGAAAAAATGGCGGATTTAAAGAAAAAATTCGATTTTTCAACATCCTAGCAGCTTTACCTGTGTGTTGGGGTTGCTACTTTGTTGTGCAAGTTTACTTTATTGTGTTGGTTCTTCAAGAAACTCTCCATACTCGTCAAAATCATCATTCAAGGGTGTTGGCTCAACAAAGAGTTGCAATTGAGAGTTGTTGTCGTTAGCCAAGATTCAAGATATGCTCCTTGTTGTAGTTGAGCTAAAGATTCAAAGAAGAACAATTCTCTCTTCACAATCATCCTCCGTTTTTCCCAAAAAAATTTCTCTCTCAAATTATTTTTCCCTCCTTCTACTCTCACCTCACTAACCCAAATTCAAATAAAACACACACTAATCATTTATAAAAAATCTTATGATTTTACTAATTATTATTAATCACTAATCCTGATTAGTGAGAGGTAGATTAGGTATTACGTAAAATACTTAGATAAGGGGTGACCCCGAATTGATATCTGGATCCAGTTTTTGTCCTTTTCTTATATCCCTCAATTCCTTTTTATATCCCCCAATTTCGCGTTCTAAAACAACTCCAACGGTGTTTAATATATAGATTTGTACCTGATGAAAACTGAAGAATGGAGTATGATGCTTGTCTCGTTAATAAGCTACAGTAGGATTACTGTTCTGCAATAATTTTGAAAAATTAGAGACCCAAATTCTTTATTGTATTAAAAACTAAAACCAGAACGGTTTTCTATTTTGAGTTATTGATGAAATATGCTAGTTTTTTGGAAGTTTCCCGGGGAACTAATTGCAGGACAAATGAATACGAAAGGTCTGACTCTTAACAGTTACTATCAGTATGAAGCTTGGTGAAATGTTTTTATGACTCGTGATTATACCTTTCCTAGCCACCAACTGGTGTTGCTACTATCATGGACGCATGGCAATATAACAATGGAGTTCTAACACACAACATGTGGTCTCACATGAATTGGTAACAGAAAGTTAGAAACCTTAATTTCTCACCACAGATTCTGCCTCCTCTATCTTTAGTGATCCCTCAAGCTTTGTCGTAAGGCCTCCTGGTCATATTCTTTGTTCTGCAATTTTGCAGAGAATATTTGGTATTTCTGTGAATAGACGTCCTGCCATGTTGATAACCTGTTACGCTTGTTTGAGATCGGTATGAATTCTTAAATTGACATCCTGCTTATTAAAATTTAATAGATAGTCAGAAATATTTTTTAATTTCATGGTTCTTCTATCTAATTGAAATAAGATTTTCTCTTCAATTTCATGCTTCTTCTATCTTTCAACTATTAAGTAGATGACATCCAACACGGGAAACATGTTAAGACTATCACAGTAAACTTCAATTCGATTACTGATATCTCTTCTATCTCGAGTGCGATATCAAATGGTATGTATGGTATTGGTATCAATCATCTGGTAATTCATGTCGGTATAAGGGGGGTTTTGGCAATGAACCCTGTAATACACATACACTAATTCTTACAATCCTTGGCCAACAGATGACTTAACATAATCTCAATAGCTAAATTCAAGTTAACACACTTCAAGAGGTAAAACAAAACAAAAGATAAAACATTTTCTTAAGAACCATATGTGCTAAATATGCTCGAAACATAAAAAAAAAAAAAAGTACGTACCTTGGAGATGGCAGGATAAGAAGCGTCATAAACTACAATCTTACCCAGATTGGGATCTGGTGCAGTACAATTTTATATCTTCACCACGCCATGCATAAACATTGTCCAACATTTATCGCAAAACAATTCAACTCCACTCCTACAAAAAGCATCAATGGAAATTCATCATGAAAACAAACCATCAATAACAGTTGGAACTTGTGATTTTAAAATTTTTAGTTAAACATTTAACTAACGTCTAAAATTCACTCTGTAATGAGAAAGTTAAAACATAGATTACCCTTTCAAGCTTCAATATTGGAGAAACTAATAGGGTTTAGCAGAAACTAAATTTACAGGATAAGAGGTAAAATACAAAACTCAAAAAATAATTGCTAATTGTCATATGCATAATCTTACCTCAAATTGTTCTACGATCAGATTTTTTTTCTTCCAAATCTGAAGTTTGCAATCTTTAAAAAAAAAAAAAAGTTGGCTTTGGGCATTAGTAATTCAGGAGAGTTAGGGTTTACATAAAACCCTCAAGCCATTGACTATTCTACAGCAACACACCATCAATCATCACAATCAAAAGTAGCAACATCGTCTATATCTGTTTCCATCCCTCAATCATCCATTATCATCACCAGATTCTCCAATTCATTAAGTTCAAGAAAACCCTAAAATTGTTCTTCACTGAAACCCATCTCAAACTCACCAACGAACCCTAATTCGACTGCACATCTCAATTTGAAACCAGATTTGTTATTGTTAACTGCCATCTTCTGCAATTGATCTTCGTCTTCAAACTCCACCAGCAATACCGTTCATCTCCTCTCTCTTCTCGCTGTTTTTTGCAGCCGTATTGTCACTCACCAAAATCACCACGATCCTCCACCATCACCAATTAGAATTGCAGATAGACTGATTACTGCATGTGAACCCCTTGTAATTAGAATCGACCGTTCAGGATTTAGCTTCGGTTAATGAAATACTTGGTCGGACGAAAGATTATGCAGAGAAGGTGTAATGGTGAGGATATAGGGAAGTTTAGTTGTTTTTTTTTTCTTTTTCTCACAGATGTTTTGTCCACTTTACCGGCGTTAGTAACGTCCAGTTAAGTTTCAGGTGTAAACCAAGTGTAAGTAATTATTTAGGCACAAAAGTTGACAGAAGTATTGTATACCCATGTTTTTTCTAACGGTGTTATAAACGGCCAGTTAAATATAGGGTGTAAACATTGTGTAATTCATGTTTTAATGTTTTGACCAATAGAGTCCCGCCAAGTGTCCTCTCCATGTTTACTAATGCCCAAAGCTTTTATCTAATTTAATTTGAAGGGGGTGTCACACTCACCGTGCGACGTGGGAGCTCATATGACTTAGCATTTTAAAGGAGGGGAGATAATAAAATCAGTTTTATTTTTCTATTTTAATTAATTACGATTCATAAACGGAAATATATACTATAAAATCTAGATTGATCCTAAAATCTAGGGTTCTAAAAATGGGAATTCGTTTTGTTGTAACTACCAATCATTATCAGTTTTTACTGTTTTCTTTACTATTTTATTTTATTTTGATTTTGATAAGACGAAAGAGGAACAAATAATTACTGAGATCAGAACATACATATCAACAACATAATCGATTCAATTTTATTATCGATAATAAACAGGATCCAAATTGTTTATGACTCCCAAACAAGGTCCAAAAATCCACAAGAATTGAGCATTTAGACTGCAACATGTTTACGATGGATTTTTCCCATGTCAAGGACTTCCTTGTGTAATGTGTAGGCCTTATCAGACATCAAAATTAGATCCTTTATAATTGGTACCGAAACTTTTTCATATTTGCAAACAAGTAGCATTACTGCCACTCCAATGGTCCAACCAACTGAAGCGAGATTGACAGTTGATAGAGTTTATAAATTGATCGCAAATAAAGATGATTTCATACCTTTGAGACCCTTTTAATTAGAAAATATGAATCATCTTGGCCGCATATTTGATCTACTTGGAGAGATTCCATTAGACCAAATACAACTTATAAATTTTAACTTGTTTTGATCATCACGTCTTAGTAGTTACAACCAAAACGCACATCCATTTTTGAAACCCTAGGTTTTAAGATGAAATTAGATATTATGATATATATTTATTTCCGTTAATAAACTGTAATTAATAGAAAATAAAATAAAAAATAAAATAAAATAAAAATGATTTTAATATATATTTACGGTCCGCGAGTTATAATCCCAAAGGTGTCACTATCCATCCACAAAAAACCCGTCAAAACAAAAGTAACACAAAAACCCCAAAAAACAAAAGTAACACAAAAACCCAAAAGATTTTGATGAAACCAAAATTTGGTTTCATCATAAAATTTGATGAAACCTCATAGAATTTGATGAAACCAATTTTAAAATTTGGGGTTTTTGTATCAATTTTTTAAAATTTGGGGTTTTCGTATCAATTTAGTTTAAGACGGAGTTTTAATGAATCCCAACATTTGAGTGGGGTTTTTGTACCACCAGTTTGGTCACCTTGGGTTTTTATGACTAGTTTTGATATATTTAACGGGTTTGTTTCAACAACCAATAGGATCCTTTTGTTACGTGCACACTCTTTAAAGGAGTGTGCACAAATTCGGACTCTTCACATGAGCTCCACATTCACCAGAACTCCACATTAATTCTCGCTTCCGGTTGATTCTGGCCCCACCATTTATTTTTATTTTGTAAAGTTATTAAAGTTAAGCCAATAAAATTCAAGGATAATATTTTTTTATTCCAATAATGAAATAGCTAAATCTAAAATATTCTTCTAACCTAAAATAGATAGATTTTAAAAATCATGCCAAATATATACAAATATATATTAATGGAAAAATTAAAATATCTTAAATATATTTTTCAATCATGATAATCACAAAATCCACTTTTTCATCATGATAATCAACAAATCCACTTTTTCACAAAATCCACTTTTTCATCATGATAATCGCAAGGTGAATTGCTTTTGTTTCGGAATTACACCGGTGTTTCGAGACTTTATTTCACCTTGAGAACAACGAGACCTGAATTTTTACAAGATGCTCAAGACTTATTCGATGCCCGCCTGTTTCAATTCCTTAGGCACATCATTACTGGAGACGGTCCTGGTTACGGGCTCCTTCAGCAAATGCTTTCTACTTTGCCTTTCAAACACGGAGGTATGGGTGTGTACACTATGCAGGATACTAAAAATTATTGTTTTCTTGCATCTTGTTTACAAACCCTTGAGTTGCAATCCAAGATTTTGAGAGATACTGGTATCAGTGGTAGTGGTCCCTCTCTCCAGCGTGCTTCGGACTCCTTCAATTCGGTATGTGTCGACGTTTCTCCTATCTGCTCTAGTAATTTTTCCACCCATTCCATGAACTCCTTGGCAAATATTTACTTTGATGCGGTTAAGAAAAACATACACACCACTTATGTTATGACGGAGCGCGACTCTATTTTATGGCATTGCAACCAGTCCAAACATGCCTGGGATTTTCTAATGGCGATTCCAATTGTGGGGCTTAATCAACATATTGGAGCTAGGCAGTTCGGTGCAATTCTCCGGTATAGATTAGGGATCCCTCTTTTTGAGGAGGATGGTTCTTGTCCCTTTTGCAAGAGAGATATGGATATTTTTGGTGATCATGCCTTACATTGTGCGAATGAGGTTGGGCTTAAATTTAGACATGATTTGGTGCGAGACACTCTTGCAGACATGTGCTACAGTGCAGGCATACCTGCTAGGAAGGAGGTTGACTTGGGGCTTCTCGCTAATAATGGCACTGCTCTGAGACCGGCTAACTTACTTGTGCATAATTGGGATATTGGGCGGGATGTGTGTTTGGACGTGACTGGTGTTTCTCCTTTTACCGGGGGTGGAGTTCGTACCTTTTCCCCAGGTCTTGCCATTAAGAACGCTTTTTATCGCAAGAATGCTTAATACTTGGAGAAGTGCACGTCTCATGGCTTTGGTTTTGAGGCTTTGGCCTTCACTACCTTAGGGGAGTTAGGTGACGGTACCATAGATTTTCTGAAGCGTCTGCGCAATTATATGGCTAGCCATGATGCTAATGTTCGAGTTGGAGAGTTTCTTTTTCATAGGTTAGGTGTGGTTATTCAAAAAGGTGTTGGAGCTCAGCTTGTTGCTAAGCTTCTATCCAATTTCTTACCAGTTGATAGTCTTTCTGATTTGTAATTTTCTTTTTAATATTTATACTTAATAATGTTTTTTATCAACAAATTAAATAACAAAATCCACGGTTGCATCATGATTTCATCATAAAATTAGATCAATCATACGAATTAAAATAAAAAATCCAACGTCCAATGTCCATTTACAAATTTTTATAATAAAATCCGCCTAATTACAACTACTACCGGTAAAAGAAAATACTTGCAATTACACATTCATTTGGTATTAAATAACTGGATCATTGACGATCAAAAGAAAATACCTGATTTGTGGATGTCACACATGAATCGAGTAATCTTCTTTCGAGGGCTTATAAAAGGGTTTGTTAATCCTGTACAAATAAAAAAAATACAAAATCATTAAGAGTAAAAATCACCAAACAATAAAATTTGCTGAGAGGAAAAAAAAAGAGGATCATTATCGGCGACAAAAATAAATAAATTAGAATATGATATTGAAAGATATCAAAATACCGAAAAAAAAAATACTGGAATATGATATCCAAAAATATCAAAATAAATGTAAAATATAATGATATGGATATTATTTCCTAAGAAAAAGTTCATTTTTTTTTTTGGTAATTACCAAAATTAAAAATATATATATTGACTAAAAGAAAAGATATTTTAGGTACGCTTGGTAAAAATATATACCGCGGGCCAAAAATATACTAGAAAATATAAAAACTTTAGATGTTGATTAATATAATTTCCAAAAGAGAAGTCTTTTATTTTTGGGTTTGGAAGCTCTATATAAATCATCCGAGCAAAAGCCAAGTCCAGTGTTTTCCGTTCGTTACTGATATTTTTTTTTCTTGCGACGTCTGATCACGCTTATTGTTTTGTTTTGCAGGGATAATCGGGACTATAATCGATTGACATTACGTCTGTTATTGGTGTTGCTGCTTCGTCTGTTTTTTTTTTTTTTTTTTTTTAATTTCTCCTATACGTTCTCATGTTTACTAATTCAACTTTTTGGAATTTTATAGGCGAGATTTTTATAGCATCAGCAGTTGGGGTTTTCAAAAATCATTGTTTCTGTACTTCTCAACCACAAGGTAAAATATATATATATTAGATTTTGAATCTTTGATGTGATCTATGTTTACGCCAGATATCGGATTTTTGCATTTTTTTATATTACCAAAAAAATCTTCTGGTAGGAGTAGTTCTTAGTTTCTAGAGGGATAACCACTACCACCTCATTCTATATATCAGGTATGTAGTTCCCCTTATTTGGAGGACCTAATCTGGCAGTTTCGTATGTTTTAGCTTACACAAGTTATTGGTAATGGCAGTAAAAACAACAACATTTTATATGGATCATAAGAACAGTGAGATGTAACTGATATTAACATCAGATGATGTTGCAATCCAAGTTGAGCTTGCACCAAGATGAGATTCGATAATCCATTTTGATAAAGAACGTAGCTTAAGTGACAGGTTGGTGGCAAATATGTGCGTTGTTTCATTAAGGGAATCCTGTGAACGTTTGTATGATTGCATTTCTTTTTTATAGCTTACTATGTATGGGATGTTCTGTATTTTGCTTCTCTTTTACTGTTTCGTTGGTTTTTTTCTTTTTTCATTCCTTGCGAATTTATGGTTCTTTCTTATTATTTTATTTCATTTGTTGCTTAGGGTATTAATAGTTGATATCTTTTTGTCGATGATACGGCTGTCGCAGCTGTCGTAGCCGGCGTCAAGAAATTTAACGGGTAACTCATTCTGTTAATATTGTTTGTGGCATATTAAAAACTGAATAGTGTCAGTTGACCATGGCATCATCCGACTCAATGATATCGGCCCATAATTTATTAGATCAGAACATGTGTATTTAAAGCCGGGAAAATTAGGCGCAGGCCCAAAAAAAATAATATTCTCATTGTCAGGCCCACAATTAATTTTTAGTTCCGTGACACCCATAATTATATGAAATTATTAAAATTGTCTGCATGACGGATTATGCATCCGCATGACGAGTTATGCATCAGGGGTACACAATTGGCAACGCAACTTGGATATAACATATCTAAAAATCCGCGCCATTGAATTTTACAAATTTTATATCGTTGGAAATCTTTTTAAGAGAGCTATGCAACGAGTACAAACAAGAATATCAAATTTTTGTTTTTCACAAAAAAATCAGAGGTGATCCTCATTTTAGGCAAAATTTTCAAAAACTTTATACATAACCATTATGCAGCCACCAAAAAAGATGCATAACACATTCTGCAGATGCATAACGAACTATGCAACCATTTTCTCGGCTGCATAACAAATTATGCATATGCATAACAAAGTTATGCATCTATAATAAGTTATGTAGCCATTGTTTTGGTTGATTTTAGTGCGTACATAAAAAATTGATGCATAATGCATTATGCATCCATATTTACGGATGCATATCAGGTTATGCATCCATTTTCTCTATGCATAATGCATTATGCAGCCATATTTTCGGATGCATAACAGGTTATGCATCCATTTTCACGACTGCATAACATGTTATGTAAATATTATCGTAGGCGCATGACAAGTTATGCAACCTTATTTTTTGTTGGTTTCAATACTAACAAAAAAATAGCCGCATAACGTGTTATGCAACCGTTTTCTGGACTGCATAACAAATTATGCAAAAATAAAAAAACTGCATAACGTGTTATGCAACCATTTTCGGGACTGCATAACAAGTTATGCAACAAATTTTGAAGATACATAACAGGTTATGCAACTGTTTTCATAGCTGCATAACAAATTATTCAACCATTATGAACAACACCAACACCAATACATCTGCATAACAGATTATGCGGCAACTAAAAAAAACTTACAAAAATTCTTCAATTACAAAGAATGATAGGTTTTACAATTACAATATGAAGAGTATAATTACTTAGTCGTCGGCATCACAACGTTAAAACCAAATGAAAAAAAAAAGATAAAAAACTATTTGCTGTTCCTAGACAGCTTATTACGGATGGTCTTTGTACAACTATTGAACACCAAAAGATGAGCATCTCACAGTAGTGGTGATGCTTATCCATAAAACAGACAAGAGTATATTGATCAACTTAAGCCATGAATCTGCAATGAACCGAGATATTTGAATGTGTGCTGCTAAAACTCTTAATATTAATGATGATCACATGTCCAATACCTCAATTAACATTTCCATGGCACACAAGAATTAGGTGTTTACTGCCTTTTCTACCTTCTGAACTTATCTACAGGGGAACCATTCAAACATCATTAAATGTAGAAAAACTAATAACAAACCGAACATAAGAAATAAGCTCCACAACATCTCCATTAGCTACCTACACTACAGGGAATGACTCTATTCAGATAAAGGGCGATGATACTCACTACTATTTCATCTGCGGTGTCCCTGGTCACTGCAAGAATGGCCAGAAGGTTGACATTCAAGTTTCTACTTCTCCTGGACAAGCAACCAAGAGTCTATCTAGTTGTTATTCAAATCCTTGTACTTCAACCCCTTCAACTCCTACCCTTTCATTTCCCAGAACCCCTTCATCTCAAACCCCTTTCTATCGCCCCCCACCTTCATCTATGATATATAGTCCAGCCACATTTACATCTTCTACATCTAAATTTCTTTCCAGCAGTTTTTTTGTCGGTTTAGCAGGTGCCGCTGTCATGTTTCTGATGCATTAGGCTTTGGTTATAAGTTCTGTCGGGGTATTAAATTTGTACTGCTTTTAGCTTTTCTCTATCCTTCATTTTTCAAAAGTCCCTAAATGTTCCACAATTTTAAAGCATTTTCACTTAGACCAAGTCTCAAACACTTAAATTACAGTGCCAAAATACAACTAACCTGGAAAAAATAAAGATTGATTTCCCGTAAATCAAATTCGGGAATCATCGCCCCTTTATGAGCATCCCACATAAGCTTTGACATGCTCTTCGATCGATTTAACATGCACAAATTAAAAATTTATATATTTAAGCAACCGTGGATCTTTAAATCCTACACAAATTAAGATACCAAAACCATATTCTGAAACAAACCCTAAAATTCTACCCAATATCTGTGAATTAACATACTCGAATAACCCAAAGAATAAAAGTTCCGAAAATCATACCTTCCAATCTTAACTTCAATGGCTTTAAAGCAAACCCAACCTCCATAATACAACATGGACTTGAAATCAGTTTGAATTTTGTTCAAAAATATTCTCAATTAACGGCAGCAACATGATCATCCTCACTAATTTTTCCATGTTCTCTGGGAAAGAAGAAGGAAATCATAAAAAAGGAAGAAAAAAAAAAAAGAAGACGAAGGCAGAAGAAACGAAAAACTAATTTTAAAAAATATGGGTTTCTGAGAAATTTTTCGGCAGAAAATGGGTGCGCCCATGAAGTTTTCTGAGTGCGGGTTTTACAGTGGAAAAAAACTGAAAAAAGGGTTTGACAGTAGTTTTCACTCCCATTGGCCAGTCCAAGGGTGCCAGTATTAGCGAAAATCTTCGTTTGGCTCTGAATATATATGTATGCAATATACATATTTTGGCATGCGTATTATTCTTAGACTCAGACTATATATGTATATTATTCTTATTTATACGTATTTTGTTATACACATGCAAACTAATACCAATCTTCTCTTCTGTTTTAATAAGATTTTCTGCCCAGTAGTAATTGTCTTTTTGTTTTCTTGCAGACCACTTCCACTACCAAATTTCCCTCTAAGATAGCCAGAGGTCGTTATTTTTAGTAATCCCTCACAAAGACTGTATTCCATGACCTAATGGTGCTTATTGCATAGTTACAATGTCATGGGTCTGATCCCTCTCCTCCTTTTCCTGTGTTAGTGTTGCTAAATCAACCACATCGTTTGCATGAGTTTCTTATTTTTAGATATCATTTTGTGTGCTTTTTTGGTTTGATGATCTTTTTTCTTCCGATATGGGAGCGACAAACACAAATGATGGAGAACGCGGTAAGGAACAAATGTAGAACACATACACACATACAGTTGTAACTTCCACCCTCAAGTATTAGAACCGATGGTGGTGAATGGTGTCACCGCGTCCATAGATCTTACTCTCTCACTCGCCCATTCACCGTCTTCTCAGACCCATTCTTAGTTTAGACTGGATTAGCACCAAAAGGTAACAAAAGAAAGGCGAAACTCAATAATTTGCCGTGTTATTCCATTACCACCCATTCTTAGTAGAGGCAGTTGTTATTCCATTACCAGAGTCGATTAGTTTTGCTTGCAACCTTCAGTCCAAGTTAACCAATTAAACAATATACTTAGAAGAATGGTATCGTTTTAGTTGATTGTCATAACATCTCATTGCAGTCGTCGAAGACTCGAAGGCCGAACTTCCCTTTTGGTCGTGATTTTTATTTTTATTTTTTTTGCAAAAAGTAAACTGGAAATTGGATAAATTGGTAAAATTATTAGGGAGTTCCTAGTTCCTACATTCATACGCTGTACGGCTGTAGATATTAGAAATTACTTGATTGTCATAACGTGTCGGATACTTGAAAGCATTAAGATAAAAAGGAAACATGGCTCCCTTTTGCATGAGATATGCTACATATCTACAGTTCTGGCAATCGATATATGAATAAATCACTACAAATATCTTAATCAAAATCTGTTTGTGGGATTTCTTATACCGGCTTCCATAATGTTTTTTGCTTCTTTCTTTGGGTAGTTGAATCCCCTTTCGGCTCCCCTTTTTTTTTCGTCGGTTGCAATTATTGGGTTGAGGTGCCCCTCTTAAGTGCCTCTTTGTTAATAAATTTCTACTTGACTTATGTTTGTTACTACCACCCCATAATTCAGGGTATACGTAAACTAATTCCATATACAACTCACCCTACCGTTCACTGGTAAACTAATTCCATATACAACTCACCCTACAGTTCACTGGTAAACTAATTTCATATACAACTCACCCTACAGTTCGCGGGTACATTGATCGCTGTCGTATGCGTCAAAAATAATTTCACTTTTCTAAAGTATATGATAAGAAAGAGTTCGTATCCACAGAGAGGCGATTGTAGTTATTTCGTAATCAATTTCTTAAAGTAACCAATTGGGGGGATTTCTGATTTTTATGTAAGCAATAAAAGCAAATTAAAAGCAAAGTAAATTGTAGAAAATAATCAATGGAGAGAGATATTGGTCAAGGAATTCATCTTCAATTCTAGACATGTGCTTGCATATACGATTAGAATTACGATTTAATCTCTTGTGTTATCAAAAGCCTAGAGAATCAAGAGAGCAAGATAATCTATTAATTTCCTAATTTCATCAACACACACATTAGAGCTGCGTATGTGAATTCTACCTGAAGAATAACCTAACGCCTTGCGCTAATTAAGTTCAATTCCTAGGAGCATTAAGTTTCAGAAATAGGCTAATCAATGCAATTGTCATGCGTTGCACATAACAATTCGGACAATGGTCAAACTCTACATATGATTACGAGAGTGTATCACTACAAACCGTAAACATATCATGCTACTTGTATTCAAGGTTATCGCTCGATGAAAAACCCTAGAATAGCTATGGACTAAGATGCAAGTTCAATTAATTGGCCACTTAACTAATCAAACATCATAATCCTATCACAATACTTCAATCATGTGATCATAAAAACAGAGAGAATTGAACGATAATCAAGAGAGAAAACTAATAAATAAAGCAAACACAAATTTTAGAAATAGGACTACATCCTTAACCAATAATAGAGAATTTAGCTACTCATAGCTATGGAGTTCATCACAAAAATATCAATGGAATAAAGAAGAAGATGAACAAAACCAAACCCTAGCTGCGTAAACAAAAGCGGCTCTCCAAAGTTCCAAGAATAAGATATGTCCTTCAAAAGTTGTAGAATTCTTCTTTTATAGCTTTTCCTTCCTTCCAAAATTAGGTCAAGTCTTCAAAGTCCATTAGATGAAAATCCACCAAGCCCATAAGAGAGAGAAACCCGTGTAGAAAATATGTCCAAAAAGTCGTCGCCGGAAAACTGGTATTGTGGCCGGAAATCGGCCGGAGAAGTGGTCGGAATCGGCTCCGGTGACCGGCAAAGTCCGCCCGGTCACCGGTCAAAACGGTCGAGTCAACTCGGGTCAACTCGAGTCAGGACTCGGTCAATCACCGAGTCAGAATGTGAGTTGTCAGACGAGTCAGGTTCTAAAATAGCCTGACTGGGTTTGATATGTGCCATTGCACAGGCCTGCAATGTGCTGCACCAGGATGGTGCATCAGTCTCAGTCCAGCCATAACGGCTGTCATCCTGCAATACAGCATCTTCTCTTCTTCCTAGCTCTTGCCACTGCAACCTCCCTCTCATACATTCAACACACAGCAACATCATCACCTGAACCTCAAGCCGATTACCATTACCACCGCTTTTACGGAACCACCAACACTTCCATCTACTCTGAAATTTCAGCTCCACCATTGTGACAAGTCTTCGCCGAGAGCCGATTGCATCACTGAGAAATTTCGGTTCCAACTCCTTCGCACTTCACATTCCCCTGGCAGCTTAGCAACTCCAATCTCGGGTTCACTCAAGTTCAACCACCAAATTCATCTTGAGCTCAATAGCAACATAACTCCCATTATCTCCCGATGCTTCAATTATCACCATTCAACACAACCCATGAAAAACTTCACAAAGAACATCGCATTTTTGCCACTGTCTTCGGCCATGTAAACTTGCATCAAGACTCATCATCCCTTCTCGCCTCTTACACTTCAGCTCTGCCCATCACTCAGTCACCTGCAATCTCATTCTCAACATCTCAACTTCACATTATAGCTTAGTAGTTGAGCCATCTCATACCACTAGCTGCTACTGAGTTGCACTTCACCAGTGCCCTTATGGCAACAGCTGCACAGGCCATCATAAACCATTAACAGCTCCACCTGCCTGTCATTTATCATGAATCTCAGCTCCAACCCAGGCAGCCATCTTCTTGCAATGCCACCTGCAATTTCATTCTAGTCCTTATGACCAGCTGCAATACGATCATCTCTTGCTGTCTTCTAGCACAGTTGCATACTTCCATCAGTTCAAACCATCTCTGCAGTGTTCTTTCAGACTTATTATCTCTAAAAATCCATTACAAAGACCCACCCGCTTCACTGAATTCCGCACACAGCATACGCCTTCCTTGTCTTCATAACCAACAGCTGCAGTATCATTATCATCTTCCCTTCACTGTCGATTCCTAAACCCATCTCTTAATCTCCCAGAAACATACCACAGCTCCTTGAATCCCTTATACTCGGCCTAGCAAATCATCCAAGAGATGGTGCAGTCGAGAAGTTGTACTGGTTACAGTCTTACTTGCCTAAACTTGGCTTAGTCTCTGCAAAGTTGAGACAGACCCTAACCCCAAACTCTACAGCACTTGTGATCTTCGAAAACACCAACCGAGAACCCACCTCCTACATATCAGTAACAGCATGAACATGGCGGCAACATCACTATCTTCTCTGCATACTTGCTCAAGACTCTCACACCGAAACCCGTCTCATTCACAAAGAAGAACAATAGAACAGTTCATCCAGGCCTTTACTCGAGCAGCTCCGTATGCCATTCTCCTCCCGTCGTAGCCTTTGGACTTTTATAGCTTCCTAACTCACCCAAATTCCTGTAAATTCAATTCACAACAAACCCATAGTTCGAAACTATTCGACAATGATAAATCTTGAAATCCAGTCCCAATTATAAACCAACAACACCATTATCTTCTCTCGGTTCAATTGATCTTCAAACTCCATCAATCGCTCATTATTTTGAACCAAATTCATCCTGCAATCTTGAGCTACAACTACCACATAAAATCGAGCCAATGATTCACCCAAAAACCCAACAGATACGTGATTTCAACGGCTCGAATCTCTTCCTTATTGAATCCTCCACAGCAGTACCATATCCATCTCCTCGATTTCAAATTCAATTCTCCACTTCCTCACCTTCAATTAATCTTCTTCCTCTGAATTCAAGCTCAACCCCATCGGATCTCTTTCATTTTCTTCCATTGACGGCGCCTCTTTCTTTTTCTTTTCTTTTTTTTTTCTCAAATTCATTTCAGATGAAACTGATAATAAAAGAGAAAACACTTCTCTTGTTTTTAGGGTCAATGACGGAATT
>JAJJWW010014053.1:0-122891 GCA_023531295.1 Papaver armeniacum | reverse complement strand
TATTAGATGTACTGGCTTTTATCCTCAGATTTTAGAGAGTTCCCTTAACCTATAAGACGAAAGTACCAAAACATTATTCAGATACAACAATTAGTCTATCAAAACAAGCACACAATTAGAACTTCGAATGCTTACCTTCGCCAATTCAATGCTACTTGGAACCATCACACCTTGGTCACTAATTTAAAATCGACAACCGGTCCCAGCTGCAAGATACATCTGCAATTGAGATAATAACAAAATTAACACAATAGTCGGAGTTTTAAACGGCACTTATAATTCTTACTTCAACTTACTCATGAATAATCAGTGCAACAACTTACATATATCCAGTGATAAACCACCTTGTGTATCCCTGAAACTAGAATGGAATCCTTTGCATCCATGGGCACCTCCTCTTAAGTCAAGTTCTAGCTTACTGAAAATGAAATATTACGCCTCCTCATCAGCAAAATAATACTTATTAAAAATTAAACCAAATAAGCTGGCATCTGATGTTCCGAATTTGGCATAGAAAGCATCACAGGCACTAAGATAATAAAATATACCCTGGAGGTTGTAATATAGGGCCTTCAACTTGAGTAAACTCAGAACTAATTGTAACACCAGAGACGCGTAATGTTAGTTCAGCACCATAGTTGCTGGTTTTCATCGCCTGCAAAAAATAGAACAGCTTGTTATCCATCCCGATAACCGTACAGTGCCTAAGGTCATAAAAACATCTTCAGCAAGGGGAGACCTACCTCACTCAAAGCTTTCATCCATTATTGAGATTGATCTTTGGCGAACGGGCGATGAATTCGTATAGTGTTTCAAGGAAGCCAAAGTACAAATCTACACAAATACAAATAAACGTCATCATCATTGTACTGAAAGAAATCGCAACCAGAGCATATACTTTTCTCTTGATTAAAATGTAAGGTTGTGGCTCTGTTTTACCTACCTTAATGCATGGAAGAGACCCGGAGTAAACTAACTCCATGTGGCGAGTATTTACAAAATAAATCAGTGATTGTCATTTCAAACATCCAGGACTGCCTTCTCCATTTGCATCTTACCAATTCCTTTGCTTCATAGAGAATATACAAGATGAAAGAGGTCCAAGTGCTACACAGAATTCAAGGTCCAAAACAGAATCAGTTCCAAGACATACTCTCTATCGACAGAGAACACACGCGCGCTAAATTAAACATCAGTAGAAAAGAATGCAAAGCTTACGTTTATTCATCGCTGGCGAGTTCACCTAACCATGTTATCATATACTCCATATTACATGTGCATTATCATTGAAGGAGATACATCTGCATCCGAGATAATGACAACAAAAACACTATAGTCAAAGAGTTTTTCGAGGTAACATGGAATTGTTGAGAAATTTGATCATGAATAATCAGTGTAAGAACCTATGTATGTTCAGTGATAAACCACCTCGTGCAGGCCTGAAACTGGAACCCAATCCTCGGATCCAAGGACACCTCCTTCGAAGTCCATAAAATTCTTTGGATTGTCGTGGAAAAAAGGATTGAGTTAAAAAGAAGGCTCCCTCGTTGCAAAAAGCAAGGAGATAAAATCAGTCAACACAACAGCGAGAAAACCAAGCACAAGATATAGCAATAAATGTTTCCAAAGGAAACAAATCATGTTAGCCAGGTGAAAGATGTTAGCTTTTAATGGTTTTGCAACAAATCAGGTTTAGGTTAATAAAACAAATTAGAGCAAAACTTACTTTCGTCTATCGCGTTAGCCAGGTGAGGGATGCTGGCCTTTATCCTCAGATTTTTGAGAGTTCGCTTAGCCTATAGGATCAAAGTACCAAAACATTATTCAGATACAACAATTAGTATATCAAAACAAGCACACAATAAGAACTTCGAATGCTTACCTTCGCCAATTCAATGCTACTTGGATCCATCACACCTTGGTCACTAATTTAAAATCGACAACCGGTCCCAGCTGCAAGATACATCTGCAATTGAGATAATCACAAAATTAACACAATAGTCGGAGTTTTAAACGGCACTTATAATTCTTACTTCAACTTACTCATGAATAATCAGTGCAACAACTTACATATATCCAGTGATAAACCACCTTGTGTACCCCTGAAACTGGAATGGAATCCTTTGCATCCATGGGCACCTCCTCTTAAGTCAAGTTCTAGCTTACTGAAAATGAAATATTACGCCTCCTCATCAGCAAAATAATACTTATTAAGAAATTAAACCAAATAAGCTGGCATCTGATGTTTGAATTTGGCATAGAAAGCATCACAGGCACTAAGATAATAAAATATACCCCTGGAGGTTGTAATATAGGGCCTTCAACTTTAGTAAACTCAGAACTAATTGTAACACCAGAGACACGTAATGTTAGTTCAGCACCATAGTCGCTGGTTTTCATCGCCTGCAAAAAATAGAACAGCTTGTTATACATCCCGATAACCGTACAGTGCCTAAGGTCATAAAAACATCTTCAGCAAGGGGAGACCAACCTCACTCAAAGCTTTCATCCATTATTGAGATTGATCTTTGGCGAACGGGCGATGAATTCGTATAGTGTTTCAAGGAAGCCAAAGTACAAATCTACACAAATACAAATAAACGTCATCATCATTGTACTGAAAGAAATCGCAACCAGAGCATATACTTTTCTCTTGATTAAAATGTAAGGTTGTGGCTCTGTTTTACCTACCTTAATGCATGGAAGAGACCCGGAGTAAACTAACTCCATGTGGCGAGTATTTACAAAATAAATCAGTGATTGTCATTTCAAACATCCAGGCCTGCCATCTCCATTTGCATCTTACCAATTCCTTTGCTTCATAGAGAATATACAAGATGAAAGAGGTCCAAGTGCTACACAGAATTCAAGGTCCAAAACAGAATCAGTTCCAAGACATAATCTCTATCGATAGAGGACACACGCGCGCTAAATTAAACATCAGTAGAAAAGAATGCAAAGCTTACGTTTATTCATCGCTGGCGAGTTCACCCAACCATGTTATCATATACTCCATATTACATGTGCATTATCATTGAAGGAGATACATCTGCATCCGAGATAATGACAACAAAAACACTATAGTCAAAGAGTTTTTCGAGGTAACATGGAATTGTTGAGAAATTTGATCATGAATAATCAGTGTAAGAACCTATGTATGTTCAGTGATAAACCACCTCGTGCAGGCCTGAAACTGGAACCCAATCCTCGGATCCAAGGACACCTCCTCCGAAGTCCATAAAATTCTTTGGATTGTCGTGGAAAAAGAGTTAAAAAGAAGGCTCCCTCGTTGCAAAAAGCAAGGAGATAAAATCAGTCAACACAACAGCGAGAAAACCAAGCACAAGATATAGCAATAAATGTTTCCAAAGGAAACAAATCATGTTAGCCAGGTGAAAGATGTTAGCTTTTAATGGTTTTGCAACAAATCAGGTTTAGGTTAATAAAACAAATTAGAGCAAAACTTACTTACGTCTATAGCGTTAGCCACAGTGAGGATGCTGGCCTTTATCCTCGGATTTTTGAGAGTTCGCTTAGCCTATAGGATCAAAGTACCAAAACATTATTCAGATACAACAATTAGTATATCAAAACAAGCACACAATAAGAACTTCGAATAATTACCTTCGCCAATTCAATGCTACTTGGATCCATCACACCTTGGTCACTAATTTAAAATCGACAACCGGTCCCAGCTGCAAGATACATCTGCAATTGAGATAATCACAAAATTAACACAATAGTCGGAGTTTTAAACGGCACTTATAATTCTTACTTCAACTTACTCATGAATAATCAGTGCAACAACTTACATATATCCAGTGATAAACCACCTTGTGTATCCCTGAAACTGGAATGGAATCCTTTGCATCCATGGGCACCTCCTCTTAAGTCAAGTTCTAGCTTACTGAAAATGAAATATTACGCCTCCTCATCAGCAAAATAATACTTATTAAGAAATTAAACCAAATAAGCTGGCATTTGATGTTCGAATTTGGCATAGAAAGCATCACAGGCACTAAGATAATAAAATATACCCCTGGAGGTTGTAATATAGGGCCTTCAACTTGAGTAAACTCAGAACTAATTGTAACAACAGAGACACGTAATGTTGGTTCAGCACCATAGTTGCTGGTTTTCATCGCCTGCAAAAAATAGAACAGCTTGTTATCCATCCCGATAACCGTACAGTGCCTAAGGTCATAAAAACATCTTCAGCAAGGGGAGACCTACCTCACTCAAAGCTTTCATCCATTATTGAGATTGATCTTTGGCGAACGGGCGATGAATTCGTATAGTGTTTCAAGGAAGCCAAAGTACAAATCTACACAAATACAAATAAACGTCATCATCATTGTACTGAAAGAAATCGCAACCAGAGCATATACTTTTCTCTTGATTAAAATGTAAGGTTGTGGCTCTGTTTTACCTACCTTAATGCATGGAAGAGACCCGGAGTAAACTAACTCCATGTGGCGAGTATTTACAAAATAAATCAGTGATTGTCATTTCAAACATCCAGGCCTGCCATCTCCATTTGCATCTTACCAATTCCTTTGCTTCATAGAGAATATACAAGATGAAAGAGGTCCAAGTGCTACACAGAATTCAAGGTCCAAAAGAGAATCAGTTACAAGACATACTCTCTATCGACAGAGAATACACGCGCGCTAAATTAATCATCAGTAGAAACAAAGCTTACGTTTATTCATTAGTTCACCTAACCATGTTATCTTATACACCATATTACATGTGCATTATCATTGAAGGAGATACAACTGCATCCGAGATGATGACAACAAAAACACTATAGTCGAAGGGTTTTTCGAGGTAACATGGAATTGTTATAGAAATTTGATCATGAATTATCTGTGTAAGAACCTATGTATGTTCAGTGATAAACCACCTTGTGTAGGCCTGAAACTGGAACCCAATCCTCGCATCCAAGGACACCTCCTCCGAAGTCCATCAAATTCTTTGGATTTAGTTAAAAAGAAGGCTCCCTCGTTGCAAAAAGGATCGAGTTAAAAAGAAGGCTCCCTCGTTGCAAAAAGCAAGAAGATAAAATCAGTCAACACAACAGCAAGAAAACCAAGCACAAGAAATAGCAAAAAATGTTTCCAAAGGAAACAAATCACGTTAGCCAGGTGAGAGATGTTAGCTTTTAATGGTTTTGCAACAAGTCAGGTTTAGGTTAATAAAACAAATTAGGGGAAAACTTACGTTCGTCTATCGCAGGGAAGTTCACTTCACACAGTTCCCTTTGACTCCATATTAGATGTACTGGCTTTTATCCTCGGGTTTTAGAGAGTTCCCTTAACCTATAAGACGAAAATACCAAAACATTATTCAGATACAACAATTAGTCTATCAAAACAAGCACAAAATTAGAACCTCAAATACTTACATTCGCCAATTCAATGCTACTTGGATCCTTCACTCCTTGGTCGCCAATTAAAAATCAACAACTGGTCCCAACTGGAAGATACATCTGCAATTGAGATAATGACAAAATTAACACAATAGTCAGAGTTTTAAACGGCACTTATAATTCTTACTTAAACTTACTCATGAATAATCAGTGTAACAACTTACATATTACCACCTTGTGTATCCCTGAAACATGAATGGAATTCTTTGCATCCATGGACACCTCCTCTTAAGTCCAGTTCTAGCATACTGAAAATGAAATATTACGCCTCCTCATCAGCAAAAGAATACTATTAAGAAATTAAACCAAATAAGCTGGCATTTAATGTTCAAATTTGGCATAGAAAGCATCACAGGCACTACGATGATAAAATACCCTTGGAGTTTGTAATACAGGGCCTTTTAACTTGAGTAAACTCAGAACTAATTGTAACATCAGAGACACGTAATGTTGGTTCAGCACCTCAGTTGTTGGCTTTCATTGCCTGCCAAAAAATAGAACAGCTTGTTATCCATCATGAGAACCGTACAGTGCCTAAGGTCATAAAAACATCTTCAGCAAGGGGTACCTCGCCCAAAGTTTTCATCCATTATTGAGATTGATCTTTGGTGAGCGGGCAATGTTTTCGTATAGTGTCTCAAGAAAGCCAAAGAACAAATCTAAACACAAATACAAATAAACGTCATCATCATAGTACTGAAAGAAAAGGCAACCAGAGCATATCTTTTCATCTTGACTAAAATGTAAGGCTACGGCTCTGTTTTACCTGCCTTAATGCATGGAAGAGACCCGGAGTAAACTAACTCCATGTGGCGAGTATTTACAAAACAAATCAGTGATTGTCATTTCAAACATCCAGGCCTGCCATCTCCATTTGCATCTTTCCAATTCCTTTGCTTCATAGAGAATATACAAGATGAAAGAGGTCCAAGTGCTACACAGAATTCAAGGTCCAAAACAGAATCAGTTCCAAGACATACTCTCTATCGACAGAGAACACACGCGCGCTAAATTAAACATCAGTAGAAAAGAATGCAAAGCTTACGTTTATTCATCGCTGGCGAGTTCACCCAACCATGTTATCATATACTCCATATTACATGTGCATTATCATTGAAGGAGATGCATCTGCATCCGAGATAATGACAACAAAAACACTATAGTCAAAGAGTTTTTCGAGGTAACATGGAATTGTTGAGAAATTTGATCATGAATAATCAGTGTAAGAACCTATGTATGTTCAGTGATAAACCACCTCGTGCAAGCCTGAAACTGGAACCCAATCCTCGGATCCAAGGACACCTCCTTCGAAGTCCATAAAATTCTTTGGATTGTCGTGGAAAAAGGATTGAGTTAAAAAGAAGGCTCCCTCGTTGCAAAAAGCAAGGAGATAAAATCAGTCAACACAACAGCGAGAAAACCAAGCACAAGATATAGCAATAAATGTTTCCAAAGGAAACAAATCATGTTAGCCAGGTGAAAGATGTTAGCTTTTAATGGTTTTGCAACAAATCAGGTTTAGGTTAATAAAACAAATTAGAGCAAACCTTACTTACGTCTATAGCATTAGCCGGGTGAGGATGCTGGCCTTTATCCTCAGATTTTTGAGAGTTCGCTTAGCCTATAGGATCAAAGTACCAAAACATTATTCAGATACAACAATTAGTATATCAAAACAAGCACACAATAAGAACTTCGAATAATTACCTTAGCCAATTCAATGCTACTTGGATCCATCACACCTTGGTCACTAATTTAAAATCGACAACCGGTCCCAGCTGCAAGATACATCTGCAATTGAGATAATCACAAAATTAACACAATAGTCGGAGTTTTAAACGGCACTTATAATTCTTACTTCAACTTACTCATGAATAATCAGTGCAACAACTTACATATATCCAGTGATAAACCACCTTGTGTATCCCTGAAACTGGAATGGAATCCTTTGCATCCATGGGCACCTCCTCTTAAGTCAAGTTCTAGCTTACTGAAAATGAAATATTACGCCTCCTCATCAGCAAAATAATACTTATTAAGAAATTAAACCAAATAAGCTGGCATTTGATGTTCGAATTTGGCATAGAAAGCATCACAGGCACTAAGATAATAAAATATACCCCTGGAGGTTGTAATATTGGGCCTTCAACTTGAGTAAACTCAGAACTAATTGTAACACCAGAGACACGTAATGTTGGTTCAGCACCATAGTTGCTGGTTTTCATCGCCTGCAAAAAATAGAACAGCTTGTTATCCATCCCGATAACCGTACAGTGCTTAAGGTCATAAAAACATCTTCAGCAAGGGGAGACCTACCTCACTCAAAGCTTTCATCCATTATTGAGATTCATCTCTGGAGAACGGGCAATGAATTCGTATAGTGTTTCAAGGAAGCCAAAGTACAAATCTACACAAACACAAATAAACGTCAACATCATTGTACTGAAAGAAATAGGAATCAGAGCATACAAACGAAATTATATTTTCATCTCGATTGAAATGTAAGTCCGTGGCTCTCTTTTACTTACCTTAATGCATGGAAGAGACCTTAAGTAAAGTAACTCCATGTGGCGAGTTTTTACGAAACAAATCAGTGATAGTCATTTCAATCATCCATCCAGTCCCCTCCATTTGCATCTTTTCCATTCCTTTGCTTCATAGAGAATCTACAACATGAAGGAGGTCCGAGTACTACACACAATTCAAGGTCCAAAACAGAGTCAGTTACAAGACATACTCTCTATCAACAGAGAACACAAACGCGCTAAATAAATCATCAGTGAACCTTTTATCACATTCAAAACATAGCAAGGAAAACGGACATATATAAGCATAAAAAAAATAGAATGCAAATCTTACAGTTATTCATCGCAGGTGAGTTCAGTTGACAAAGTTATCTTATACTCCATATTAGATGCGCATTATCATTGAAGGAGATACATCTGTATCTGTGATAATTACAACAAGAACTATAGTCAAAGAGTTATTCGAGGTAACTTGAAATTGTTATAAAAATTTACTATTGAATAATTAGTGTAAGAACTTACGTATGGTCAGTGATGAACCAACAAGCACACAATTTGAGATTCAAATGCTTACCTGCACCATTTCAATGCTACTTGGATCCATCACACAAGAAGAAAATCAGTGAGTGTCATTTCAGGCTCGCCATCTCCATGTGCATCCCTTCCATTTCTTTGCTTCATAGAAATTCTACAAGATGAAGCAGGTCTAAGTACTACACACAATTGAAGGTCCAAAACACTGTTAGTTATAACCATGTGTGTGGGAGTTACAAGACATACCTTTTATGGACAGGTACACCTTATGTTTTCTACAACACCATAGAAAACTATACAATGAGCAGACTGATTTCTTACGGAATCCGCTGTTCTGCTGTAGGAAGCAACAACTAAAACATGTTCACTGCCCATCACATTCACAGTATCATGTATCTGCTTCTGGTGCTTCCAAGCAGCTTCAACTCTGCTTGTCGTGAAACAAACTCTGCTTGCCGTGAAACAGTTTGTAAAAAGAAGAGATTGTGTTATCAACAAAGCAAGGAAGAGAAAGAATAGACACCAAAGAAAACTATACAATGAGCAGACTGATTTCTTACGGAATCCGCTGTTCTGCAGTAGGAAGCAACAACTGAAACATGTCCACTGCCCATCACATTCACAGTATCATGTATCTGCTTCTGGTGCTTCCAAGCAGCTTCAACTTTGCTTGTCCTGAAATAAACTCTGCGTCATGAAGCAGTTTGTAAAAAGAAGATTGTGTTATTAACAAAGCAAGGAAGAGAAAAAATAGACAACCTACTACAGTAACAAATAAATAAATAAAATTAATTAAGGCCACATCCTTGGATGCTGAAGCAACTCGGACAATGTTTTGCAGCAGTAATAAAGAACCACCCTTGGCATTGTTCTCTGCTTGGTTGGAGAACTACTCGTCTGCTCACATTTTCTATAAAATCGTTGGTGATTCCAGTCATTGTTGATGTGTATTCGTCCCCAAATGCCTTATTTTCAACAGTTCTACTTTCAAAACAACAAATCTCCCATCAACCTACAATATCGACTTAAAAACCTCATCAACCGTACGAACCAAGAGAAGGGGAGTGTGTAGTAGAATAAAGACAAATTAAACGTACAAGGTCCTGTTAGCGGGGTAGGTGTTCTGAAACTAAGTTGGTCATATATCAGCAACAAGCTCCTGAGCTCCCAACTTCAATTGTTCCTGCTGCACTTGATAAAAGTAAGAGATCAGACAAGTCAAACAAATGATACGTATCCAAATCAAAGAATCCGCAAGGATACCTCGTAAACTTTCGAAAAGTCAGATATGCTGTTCCATTGGTTCTCAAGGGATTTTAGCCTGTGTGACTCTTTCCCAAGCTTATTGTAAAGCCCAAGAATGAAAGTTGACGTCTCATTTGTGTGAGCAATGCTGTCGTTGAATTTCTGTTACATATCAACAAAAATTCAAATATCAGATAATTCGTTTATTCTCAAACACAGGCACAAACTCCAGCAGCTAATTCCAAAATCAACATACATTATCAATCAAAACTAACAATCAGCAAATGAACAGCAATATCGAGTAATGAAGTTGAGAAATAAACACCACTTGGTTCTTTCAAGGTATGACTAGTCTTGCCAAACAGAGTTACATGCATAAATATATGACAAACATACAAACTCCAGGAACCAAACCCACAACCATCAAATTAAAAACAATCTAATCAACTAACATGAACTATGTAAACTAGTCAGTCTGTCTCACAAGTAAACCTTCATTGGCTCACTTGTTTTACCACGTGTTAATTAACAACTACATTAAACCCAAAGCTCAGATCTAGTAGCCACTTAGCAGATTCAGATGTAGCAAACAAGGGTTTCAAAAAATTGTCATTTCAATAGTCTGTTGCCATCCTGAATACACAAAATAAGCATATAAAATCCACACCAAGATGTTGAAAAAACTCCAAAAGAAAAAAATCAGCGAATCTAGAGATGAGTTACTACTACAATGGAGACGAAATCAAGAATATTGTGAGTAAAGATGATAAAGAAGAGCGCGCACCATCTTGTTTTCGGCTCTAGGGTTTTCACGGAGGGAGGAGAAGGAGCTACTGCCAGAATGAAAGTTTTTAAGTGTTTATGTCAGTTTGTGTTTATGTCAGTTTGGGGTCTGTGTTTATGTCAGTTTGGGGTCTTTACTGTTTATGTCAGTTTGTGGATGGTCTTTGTATCTGTTGTTGTTTTGGTTTTTGGGCGGTTGTGTCTCTCTTTTGACGGAGAAATTTTGTATCTGCTGTTCACGCTTTGTGAACATTTCTTCTCTATATACTTATTTACCGATCAAAAAAAAAAAGTTTTCAAGAGCACAGACCCTCATAACAACAATGCAACAAACAGAAAAATAAAATCAAAATAAATACTAAAGAAACTCAAAATATGATGATAACTAAGTTAAAAATGGAAGAATAGATAACACATTTATTAAATGGCAGAAATCAAAAACCTCTTTTGTGTTGAAAAAAAAAAAAGAAAAAGCAGTGAAATATTGAGCTCAATCGACGATTAGATTCTTACCTGGTTTGCTGTGGTTTCAACAACAAGCTTCACCAGTTCTTTATCCAGACCTAACCACTGAAAAATTAAAAACAGGGAGAGCAATGTAAACCGTATTAGCAATGTGAATAACACACCAGACAGAATATGAATCAACACTCATAAACAGGGAAAGCAATGTAAACCCATCCAGAGCCTTGCAAAGCGGCACCTTCTGCATTAGCCTTTTGCACCAACTTTTCAAAAGATCCGAAATGTGCATCAATTGCCTGGGGCAAGGAAACCTTTAGGAAGCTCACCACCACCTTGCTGTCAAACATTCAGAAAAGAGTACCCTTATCAGATCCCAAAAATAAGAATCTACACAAACATAAACCAAAAGACAATTATCACAATCACAACAGAGATGAATTTCAACTTACACTATCAGGAGTAAGATTCTTCCAGAAAATTGAATGGTTCACATGACCTGTAACATGATTTTAAACATACATTCCATCAAAAACAACAAAAAAGACGATCAAAAAATGTAAATCGGAAACTGAAGAGGACCCAAATGCACAAACCTCCGCCGTTGAACTTAATTGCACTCTGCAGTTTCAACAACAACAGTAGATGTATCTCCTCTAGCTGTAGCTTCAGTGAGTTGTTCAAGAGCTTTACTAAACCCTAATTTCTCCACTAATTGCAGGTTCAAGGGCAGCATAATCCTAATCAACATCTGGTAGAGAAAAAGTCTGTAACCCTCCAGCATTACTAAACCCTAATTTTGCTTTCTACTCATAACTGTTCTAAGAGCCATGGCTAATTTCTCTCTCAAAAACCAGTAATAAGATTGTCAATTTTCAACCTTAGAGATAGAGATATGAAGAGGTTATTATCTGAGAGAGAAGATGAAATGAACCCTGAAATTTAACCCCTTCCGCTTGACTATCAATCCTTAAATGGAACCAGAGAGAAAGAAAAAAAAAGCACTTTTCAAAGATTACTTCGTAACGTTGCTTTTGAGAAGATGTACAGGTGGCGTGTTTTAATCCCTCGATCATATGAAAAGTACAATTTAGGTGTGATATTTTGAAGTGGCATCTTCTGAGCCATCGGATCACATGCAAAGTACAAGTAGGCGTGGGATCATTAAATTCGTGTGAGAGAAAATCCAGTTCGGATATCTATGCACGCCAGAAAAAAACAGGCTTGTTGGAAGGGGAAAGGGTGATAAGACTGGTTTGGACTTTGGGGTGTGTGAGGTAAACTTTAGTGCCGAGTGACAGCATTGTAAAAGTAAAAAAATAGTTAAAGTTAACCTGCCCGGGATTTAATGCACCCGAAAAGATTTTCGTTGACGTTTCACCATATTCGGTATTGACCAGGAAAGCACGGACACACCATTATTGGTGTCGTGTCCGCGTCGGACGCACGATGCGCGTTGGACACCGATACCACGCAGTGTAGAAATCTATACCTCATTTTATTAATTGGGTAATAAAAAGGGTTATGAAAATTAGCATAATAGTTAATATTTGTACATGTGGGCTAACCTAATGGCATAAAATTGGGTTTTTTTTCATGTATTTGCATGATTAATATATTTGATATACCATAATACTATGATATTAGTGTATCAAATCATTTAATTAATATATATATATAAACGTGTCTGTATCCTAATGATTCTGAATTTTGCCGATCCATGTGTAAAATGTCGTGTCGTGTCCGTGTCAGTGCTTCCCAGGTATTGACCAATTGTATTAGCGTGTGTCGTGTATCCATTCGAAGTAGGTTTTAGGGAAAATGAGGTTATTGTGAGCCTATACAGGATAACCCTGTAAAATATAATAGCGCCACCGGTAAAATTTATCAATTTAAATAATCGTATAAATTAATTTATAATTTCTTTTTATTTAAAATGATAAATACAATAATAATAATAATATAGAATTACACAAAGCTTTTAGGCTAGTTTGGTATTGTTGTGAATTTTAGAAAAGCGATTTTTTGTTGTGTTGTGTTGTGTTGTGCGTTGTTGTGTTGTGCTGTGAAAATAAATCTACAGTGAAAATAAATCTACATGACGTTTGGTAAACTATAATTTAAAAAGCATTGTGCAATTAACAAAGCTGTAAATTTTGTTTGGTAAACCGGTATTTAAAAGTCTTTGAGTGATGTAGTTAATGACGAAAATAGACATATTTCAAAAATTAGTTTTAATACAATTTTATTATAATAAATTATATTTCTAATTTTAACATATTTAATAAATTATAAGTAATATTTTTTTGAATTTTTGAATTGTTTTTATTATTTAATTAAAAAATTTATGATTAGGGTTTGCTATGAAAATATTATTATTTTAAAAAAATCAAAAAAAAATATTTATTAGATTTATTATTTTTTTCATTTTTTATTTTAATATTTTTTAATAATTTATTTATTTTGAGTAATCACACATTATTTTTGTCATGTTCAAATTCTGAGAACCTTTGGTTGGCGGTAGAACAGCAATGTCGAGCACCAACCCTTTACGAATAACAACACCCGAGTTATGGAAAATAAAACTACCTAAACCACTACCAGCGTCATTGTTAACTAAACAATTTTTCAAACGCTTGAAAAAACAAATAAAATCTTCACTAATCTCCCCTAATGTAGTGAAAGCTAAGACGCCCAGGCCATAACCATGAGAACCACATTTAGACAAATATTTAAAATGCGTTTGCGCGAAATTGCTCGAGATAGCCTGGCACGATGAAACACGAACTCCATCACCCGTGAGGGTGAGACACCGGACATCCATTCACACATCTTGACCGTTCTCCCAATTGAGCACAAGGATATCCATTTGGACGTAAATCCTTGTTATCATCTCGATAAAATACCCAAAGCCGCTTCTTTGCAAGCAGTACACTCGCTTTATATGGATATCAATTAATTATATCACGAACTAAGTCATGGCGAAACTTAATTCCAACATCCTTAGCACAATGAAGCGCATGATCCTCGTGAATGTCCATTGGTTTATTGCAACAAGAGCATAACCCGCCTTCGACAAACAAAGGAATACCAAGACGATAGCATACTACGACTCTAAATTGACGGGGGGGGGGGGGTGCAAGGCATTGATCAAGCCCACTGATAGGAACAACTAAAAGGTAATCTTGAGCATGTTTGATCTCGGTTACACTTTGCCACAATATTGAATCTCTTGCAGATAATGTAAATCGGACAGGATTAGCTTCTTGAGTGCTGGTCAAAATAAGTAACCGCCGGGGAGTGCATAGGGGGCGGTGTCATCGACGCAATAAGTAGAAGGCAAACCACATACCTAAATAAAATTACAAGAGCCAATCGGTGGCAGCACTATTATCCGTTGGGAGCAAACTACCAAGTATCACCTTTAGCGTCGAGGCAGTCTGACTCTGGGAGGCAAGATAACAGTAGGTGCGAGTGTCTGTCATAGTGTATACACCAAGGCCGCCATCTTTGATAGGTAATGTAGCTAATCTCTGTTGCAAAGGGCCGAAACCCGCTCCATCTCCTGTGATCATAAGTCTCAAATACTTGAGTAAATGATCGTCAAAAGAGGTCACTCCGCTTGTTGTATAAAAGCGGGGGTTGGTGGTACGCATAGCAAAGTATAATCTAGAAACACCAACGAGTTACGAAGCGGTAACATCTCACTCAGGGTCCTTGAGTTTCTTGATAGCCGACATTAGCCGAATAGTCTTGTTCACCACCCCCCAAAACCATATCACTCATGAAATCCATGTCCAAACTCACCGGCCCACCCAAAAGCTTGACACCTTTATCGTGCCTCCCAATGTCTTTGGGGAAAACACCCTCCTCAATCTTTGCGTTGATCGAGTGTAGGACAAAAGACCTCGATTTTCTTGATATTAAGATGCAAGCCCCTACTCGGTCCTTCAGATTCTATAATACTCAATGCCTTGGCAACCTCCAACGTGTCACCGACGATAGTGCCATCATCAAGATACCATGCGTGTAAATCGAGCTTACAACAAGACGCAATGGACTTCACTAGAGGGTGAAGTGTCGAGCAAACAGAGAAGGGGACCGAGAGGATCACCTTCTTTGAACACCAAGCGCAGAAGACGGATGTACGATCATAGAAGAGTTTAGCAGGATCGGCATAACATAATTCAACCCAACGAGAAATACCTGGACAATGAAGCCGAACCTCTCTAATGAGATGAGACCTGCACACCATATTGAAAGCATTCGAAAAGTCAATAAGCAACATTGACATCTTATCCGAGTGCCCTCTCAACTCCATTAAACCATTTACCGCGTGAAGTATGCTTTCTCCCCAACCTGGGACACCAACCACGAACTGGTGATCCCCTAAATAGGATGACATGGCCTTACCGACAGAGAATGCAGCAACCTTTGAGACCAATCGACGCCAGACAATGCCTACCGCAATGGGCCTCAGTCCACCCCCATGTTTGAGCAAAGGCGTAAGAGGTGCACTAGCGATGAGCTCCCCCAAAACCTTAGGGCACCTGCCCGCCAACCAAAGATTGACAACTCCCGTAATTAGCCACTGCCGCTGCTGCACCACTCAAAGCGTCGAGCAGATGTTGTGCGCGCAAACCATCACGACCACAAGAAGTTCCTCTAGGGAAACTCCTGATCGCACCACGGACAGCCCTTGGATCAACCGTGACTAGATCACAACCAAAGTCTTCGTCTGGAATGGAAGGAGGTGGAGCTGTTGGATGCTTGGATTGTAATTCAGTTAACGTGTTCTCACATCGAGGAGCAACACCGTTCGAAGACAATACACGAATCGCCGCAGCATAATGCCCATATTCAATCTTCTTCCTGCAAGCACTTAAGTTTGCCACTTCCGGCTTCTTCTCACTGTCTTGTTTGGTATTGTGTTGTTGGCTCGGCAGGTGAAGCAATTTGGTAATCAATTTATAACAGCCCTCTGGTTCTTTCCAAGCAATTTGGTATTAATTTTTTATTATTTTATATAATAATTTTAATTATCATTTTATTATTTTAAATAAAAAAATGAAATAAAAATAGAGAAATAAAATTAAATTATAATTATAATGTCAAATGTACAATATTTGAGGGTAAAATTTGTCTTTATAATAAATTAACAAGGTTAAAATAGAGAATCGAGTTAAATCGAATTATGTGGGTCCACAATTTGCTTTTCCCCGCTTTTAAAAGCTAGTGCCGAGTAGCTTTTAAAAGCGAGCCTAAAATGAAAGTGATTCTCTCCAAAAGCACTTTGAAATTTTTTTTACCAAACACGATTTTTGGTAAAAGTTTGTTACAAAGTGCTTTTGGTTGAAAAAAAGCAATCCCAAACGGGGCTTTTGGTTGGCAGCCTAGCGACAAGCTGGGCCCCAATTCCTCTTCGAATTGCAATGCCTAAACGATAAAAAATGAAACTACCTAAGCCGCTACTAGCGCCATTGCTAACCAAACAATTCCTTAGACGCTTGAAAAAAACCATAGTGTCCTTACCGAGTTCCCCTAGGATAGAGAAAGCTAGAACCATGTGCAGCACACTTGTCCGAGTATTTGGTACGTTTACGTGAAACCGTGCCAGAAATAGCCTTACCAGGAGCAAAGGAGCGTACACCATCACCAGTGAATGGAGAGACACCTGTAACATCCATACAAACATCTTGCTCATTTTCCCAATTAAGGACAATGATATCAGCAGGTTTAAGATCTTTGCCATCATCCGACTGAAGGCCAAGAGAAACCTCCTTGCGTGCAAAAGAGTCATTCTAAAGAAAAACTAAGTCACGATTGAATCATTCTTTACCAAATAGCATAAATGTAAAACCAAATTTATATAAATTGGAGAGTTATTAATTTATATATTCGAAGGGACCTATAGAAAACTAAAACACATTATTATTTTATAAATTTAACGAATTATTAATTTAACACGTTGGTCCCGACTCGGAACCGGCAAATTTTATTAATTTATCATGATTATTAATTTATCGCGGATTAAGTTATAGGGGTTCTACTGTATTAAGATAGCTATCAACGATTGCTTAAAAACCCCATGCATTAGGGCCGGGGCCGGTAAACTTTGCAACAAAGAACCAAACAAAGCAAGCAAGACTTTCATTTTCTCACAAACCATCAGGGACGGTATTAGGGGGTGGCTAACCCAGGCTAAAGCCCACCCCAAAATTTCTAAAAAGGTATTTTTCTAGTGTAATTTTTAACATTTGTAAAATTTAGTCCAGATGTAAATTTTAATTAGCCCATTAATTGTTAAGATATGATTAAGCGTGGAGAAATCGGAAGATTTTGGAACCCTGTCCCGCATGGATTAATTTTTGAATAGCATCTCAACCGTTAAAAGGCTATAGGGAAAAACAAGTATTCATGATGTTTCTTAAAATCAGGTATTGAATGGGCTCACCTGTTACGTGTCAGTCTGATAAAATGAAACTGTGTGTCAAATGGGGGTGTCTTGTCCTTATCTAAGCAAGCGTTTGTCCACCTTTAAAAAAGAAAAAAAGCAAGTGTTTGTCCAAAAATTCATTTTTCTTCTATGAAGTGACTACAATTTTATGTATATCTATGTATAATCTAAAAATGCAGTGTATTCATGAGACAAAAATACAATATGTCATGACTTATTATGCGTATATGTACAAACTCCAAATATTTTTGCATCCCTATAATAACCTTTAAAACTAGAAATTATTCCTCCCTAATATTACTTACAAGGTGAAAAAAATTTGATTCAAAGCTTTATGCTCCAAGGAAAAGAGATCGTGTGGCATACCCATACTCAACAAGTATATTACCGCGATTGTCATTCTTACAGTTGAGATAAATTAAATTGAGAGTTCGAGAAAAAAAGAATTAGCCCACCCAAGTATAAATTCCTGGATCCGTCGCTGCAAACCATCAACGATGCTTCTCTCTATTATTACCATTATATATATATATATATAAATGCAGGTGGGTGGGACATATGTCTCTTCCTGTCTTCTTCACTTCATCTAGCTTGAAGTTGAACTGATCAAGACGTATAAGTTATAGTACAAGCTATTTTTTCAAAAATCAGCATTATTATCCTTTTAGTCATCTTGAATTGCAACATCCAATGTTAATTACAACCTTATGTACGTACGTTTGTATCTTACAAATTAATACTCCCTTTGTCCCACTATTAAATGACCTACTTATAGCAAGGGCTACGGGGTTACTCTCTTTCGAAATGAAAGATTTGATCAAATTTGGTCATATTATAGGTTGAGGGAAACCCCCTTTCCCCAAAATCAATCACCTTCTCTTTCGATCGAACGAGTGAGTGATAGTCTTGATGATACGGCTAATAATTTGCCGTGTGAAATAAACATAGAAAAAACGGCACACAGTTTGCCGTATTTGTATAAAATGAAAATGGAAGGCACACAATTTGCCATATTTATTATAATCCTTATTATACGGCTAACAATCTGCCGTTTATTTTTTCATTTGTTCTCCATACAGTATGAGTAATCACTTTGGTACCTCCACCTGTTCTTGTTTCCAAAGCAGCGTAATCTTTTTCTCGTTGATAGTACATACTACACATCATCGAAGAAGAGAATCAAATATCTATGATGTTGTACATAAATTAGACTACATATACGGCATTAAGTCTGCCGTTTGTGTTTTTTCTTAATTTTTTGTATTTTGGACAACACATGGTTTGTCGCCCAGATTGAGTTTTTCTACCAAACGGTAAACAATGAGCCGTATAGTCCTTTATTGCTCTATATATCCCGTGGTTGGTTTTGTACTCGTTAAGCAAGAATTTCTTTCATTTTGAAAGCGATAGACTCATTTAGTGTCTTTCCCATAGTCCTTGCTCTTAATTTACAATTTTGTCTCACCATTAGTTGACTTATTTCATTAAACAAGAGAATATTTCTAAAATTATCCTTTTGATTGATTATCGTTAGTATAAGAAATGTATATAATTTGATATCCATGTTTATACTCGTTACGTATGTGCTTTCCAATGATACAAAATTTACGAAATTCCATGTATAGTGTGAGAGATAAATTATTTTTAAAAATACTTAAAAATACTCCTTCTCATTCATTGTCTTAAAATTTTTGCAAACTTAATGGGACGGAGGGAGCATAGAGATAGGATAAAAAATGAATGCTTGCACTAGTTTACCTTCTGTTCTCATCTTTTCATGAAAATCATATCTTAGCGAAAATACAGGTCGGCCAACTTCTTTGTATTTGTTGTGGATGTATTCATAACCATGCCAACCCCATGTCATGTAAGAAAATGACGTTGACATCGCTGGCGTCATAGGAAATAAATGTTGATGTTGTTATCTGCTCTCTATGGTCAACACAACCATGACGTTGACATCTTGTTCATCTGCTCTCTATATTGTTCCTGTGCTATGTGGCACGTGATGTGACAAATCTTTTTTGCTGTTCGCTCTTTTGAAACAGATAATCCGATGATTTTTGGGATGTCATGAGTCTCGCCAAGTCGCCATCGACAAGTTGAACTGAACAGGAATAATATTGATCCGGTTCCTTTTGGTTGGGCCAACAGTTGGAACCAATCCAAAGTCCGTTCAGAATTTTCACTTTTGGGAAAATTAGGCTAAGGCCCGACCCATGGATAACCCATAATATGAGGCCCCTAGTTAAAAGAAGTTTAAATCTAGGCCCCAAGTTATTAAAAGACATCCATACCCTTTTTATATATTGTCACGTTCTCGAATTAAATAAAATTTAAATTTAAGCCCAAAATTATTAAATCTAGGCCCAAAATTATTAATGTATAGTGTGAATGTGTAAACAAAAGTTACACGTGCATGTGGCATGTGTATCCGAAGTTACACATCCTTATGACATGTGTAATGCAAAGTTACACATAAAAAAAAATAGACATCAAAAAGAACGATACAAAAAATACATGTATTACTTTAATATTCATTTATAATAATTTCTTAGCATGTGTAACTAGAAGTTACACACGCATCTCGTGTAGTGTAGTGTAATTGAGAGTTACATATGCATTTATCTAGTGTAATTGAGAGTTACGCATGCATCGACTTGTGTATTCAAGCGTCAACTCCAATTCAAATGAGACCAATACCACAAATAAGCAATTAGCTTTTATGAAATTATCGGAAACTGAAATATAACAACAAACAAACATGAACCAAGTGTCAAAAGAAAAATGCAAAAGAATATTGTTCAATATTTAGGAGAACAACAAAAAATAGTCCATAAAAGTGCTTAATGTTGATAACAATTACAATGAATGACATATGAACCAACGCCAAAACAAAAATGCAAATAAATATTATTCAAGTATTTAAGAGAACAACAAAAATAAAGGAGAAGAAAAATTGAAGATGCATATGGCTAGTGTAACTAGCGATTATACATGTGGAAAAGCCGAAATATACATTAGTATTTTCTCAATTATATATCAAATTCCGGGTTTCAAACCTCATTGTTTTGTTAAAATTACAGCTGACAATGTTAAAGTTTAAGTTAAAGTAATATGTCGATTGAAGCTATTTCAATCAACTAGTAACATATAGAAGTTTCATATTAGGTTACATATAGCATGTGTAACTATAAGTAACACATCTAATTTGCATGTGTAACTAGTAGATACACATCCATTTAGCTTGTGTACCTAGAAGTTACACATTTAATTAGCATGTGTAACTACTAGTTACACATCCATAGTCTGCAATGCTAGTTAAATGTGCAAATTGTCATGCATATGGCTTGTGTAATGTGCGAGTTAAACAGGATGTAAAAGGGAAAATGAGTTAAGTGAAACCATTCCATACCTATATGCTCACCTATATATCCATATACTACCTTTCAAGGAAAGAAATAGCTAGTCGTAAGTAATCAAGAAGGCTTACCCGATAAAGATGTTCACTTTCTCTGTATGGATGTTGTACATCTTCTTGACAAAGATCCTTGATTTTCTTTTTGTCGACACGGATATCAATAATGAAAATAACATATCAAGAACAAATAATGTCATAATGCACTTGTTAGACTAAGCTAGTAAAAATATCCGGGTCTGTGTAGACAATAACAATGTGTTAAAGAACATTTTGAATACTAAGGCGGTTAAAAAAAGTAAAACAACTAAAAAAACATGGAAAAAGTTAATACACAAGCAAACTCTACTACATGTAATCCGCGCTTACACATCCATATACAATGTGTAAGTCGTAGTTACATATGTCATAGGGATGTGTAATTGGCGATTACACATGCATATGACATGTGTAATTTTTAGTTACAGTGTATCTGAGCGGTGTAAGTAGGATTGACACATGCATCCGATAAGCATATGAAATATCAATACATATGGACATAATAAGTCAAAAAGTATATAGCTCCTTTAGATGTAATACACCAACGAAATGCTTACACGATTAATCTATAACTTCCATTTGAGTCTCGCATACTTGAGTTTGATAAGCATTGGTGGAATTGAATGAGTGCTTTTTCACGGGGGAGACCAACAATATCTAAATAATCTAGAACTTCCATTTGAGTCCGCATACTTTGGTTTGATAAGCATTGGTAGAATTAAATGTGTGCTTTTTCACGGGAGACCAAAATATCTAAACCTCTACTTCTGTACCAAAAGAAAATATCCAAAGAACATATCAAGTGTTAGAAAAGATCATGTATGCAAGAATTACCAAGGGATCTTTGAAATATCATATGAAATATAAATATTAACCCGAAAATAAAGCGGAAAACCAAGGTTCAAATAGCTCGGAGATAAAAAATTGAACAACCAACGGATAAACCTACACCATCCTCCCGGTGTTGTACACGATCACTCTTTCGCGTTGATTTTGGCGTAGGTTTGGGAGTTCGCAAGTTGGCTCCACCAAGAGAGTCTTCTATGGTGACCACCACCACTACCAGTTGATAGTCTGCTTGGTATCTATTTTGTACTCTGAGGTTTCGAAGGACTTGGCTTTGACCCAAGCAAACTCGACACCTCTTTCATTCTCCCAAGCAGTGATTTTATATGCCGTGGATTCAACCATTCTTTGCTCCCCCATTGCAAAATACCACGAGTTCACTCGAAGTTCCGAACAATGTATTCATTTAACTAAACAAACCCCATAATGGAAATAAACAATGTTGAGTATTTACCTAGCAACTTGGTAATTCTTTGCCCGCGAGCTTTTTCAAATAGCTTAAAGTCGATTGTGCACCTCTTCCGGCATTGTAACGATTATCATCCTGAAATAAGCCACGCCATATCAGTCCAGCCAAAAGGAGAAAAATAACAAGTCCCTAATACTATAATAACCAGCCCTATTATACTCCTCAAGCTAGGCCTCCTCCTCGCAGGCAGTCATACATTTGTCTACCCTTTCAAGTATATCTTTCCTGCTAAAAGCTTCCTCTTTGACCTTTGCAACTTGAAGCTTTAGAAAATATAAAACATAGAGAACTGTAAAAATTAACCCACTCCCTTGCACACCAAGTGGCCATAACACCAATGTGAATCCTTGGAAGATCCATGAAGATTTGTGCCATTCCAAATCTCCACTTCCATCAGTTACGTAAATCCATCTTAGGTATATTACGTTACTACTTAATGCCATACCTTCATATGGAACAAATATATCATGCACCACTTAATACAAGTTGCAAATTTAGCAGAATGCAAATTCACTAATTGCCTTATCTAACCCACCTTTCAGCTAGATCCTTGTGTTTGTCAGCATACAGATTAGCAATGACAACATCTCCTTCAAATTTATAGGCCGACGAAACCTTTTCATAGATCTGAAAATAAAGAAAATGAGAGCCTAGAATAAAAGGCATAACTCATACGTGACACCTTACATGTTGCCTAGAAGTAAGGTCAGCGACAATGAAATGTCTATATTTTTACTTACGGGAGCAAGGCTTTTGCGGTGACCACACCTCGCAAAGGAAAAGAAACATGATAAGGTTACATGGAATAGTCGACTGACAATGAGTTAATTCTCAATGAGAGGAAGCAGACAAGATAACGCTTTTATTGTCATCATCATGATTTAAAGACATCGATTTTGAAGAACACTCACCAAGGTTCATAAAACTCAACCAAAACGTCTTTGGTTTCATCCAAGACAATCTCATTGAAGTTTTCTCCTTTTAAAACCACTACTTTGGAAGGAATTGTTGCGAGCTTCACATTAGTTCCCCGGCATATCGAGAGATGTTTAGAAAGACAATTCTCCATCCAATAAAATAAACTCATACCACATAAAAGATGATATGCATAGATTAGGTTCTTGCGGTCGCTTTAGGTCTAATAATTTTTGGGGAGATAAAGAGAAAAGGGGAAAAGAGATCTTCCAAATTCAATACGAGATTCAATAAATTGGAACATATGTTTTCTCCTTACAAACCAACCGAGAGCTACTATATTATCCAATCCAGAAACAACGAGTATAACCACTTTGAGCACCATTCGGCGGTGTACTTAAATAACTAAAGAGATATTAACTGAATAAAGCGGTGAAACGACATCATATAGGAAATCGGAATGCTTACCTCGTCTTCGGTATTCACAAACTCGATGGGGCTTCCTGTGACGTGGGCCTTCATATCTACAAGTTTTAAGCGATTCGGTTTATGTATATATATATATATTGCTAATAGCTAAGACAAATGCATTCGATATGAAATACAATACTAACTACACGAAGTAAAAGATGAGCATCCTTTTAACTCTAACACTTACTTCTTTGGCTCCAATGAACCTTGGGGGAACCACCAAGTGTTGGGTAACCGAAACGCCATATTTACCTCGAACTCTTTTATGCTCGTCACAAATCGACATGTATCATATATTACACCATCCAAATCTTAACAAAAACACTACAAATAATGAGAATTACAAACAAACCACTTCTCCTTGCGAAAACTCAATATAAATCAAAAGTAAATAAGTTAGAATCATTTAACCTTTCCAATAAGAACAGGACTTAGCCTTCTTAAAGTTCCACCAAGCTTCTCATACTCTGGTGCAAGCTTCTTACAGTGCCCACACCTACCCGAAGCCAAAATTTAAATAGGTTAAATGAACAGATAAAACCAATTTTTATGAATACTACACACTTGAAACGTAAAACAAAAATATACTTAGCAGGTACACATGCAATGGCTTATGTGAACGGTAGTTACACATCCATATGGCTTGTGTAAACTGTAGTTACACATCCATATGGCTTATGTAATAAGAAGTTACATATCCACATGGCTAGTGTAATCTGCAGTTACACATCCTTATACTTAGCAGTACTCAAATTCATGACTTTAAAGATACATAATTATTAACATTATTGTTTCCTATTGGCAGGTAAATTTTGAAAGAATTACCTAAACTACTTGTTAAGGTTGTGTGCAACATCAATTGCAGCCTTGCCTCCTATATATCTCTTGCTGAAGTCAATCCTTGACACGTTCTAGAAATGCAACCGGAACTTGTCTTCCTGAAACTTTCATTGCGACCATGCGATGAGGCTACAAAATTGAAAAACATAAGAAACCAACAAGATTAAAGAGATATATCAATCAAAAAAAGCTTAAGAAGATAATGAATTATATGAGTTCATTAAACTTGATATCAATTCCACGAGATGTTTTACGAGAGCTTCACTATGAGTGAGTCCAGGTTGCAGAGATCTCGGCTCAAACTTGTTGTGAATCGACAACATCTTCGTCATTACTAGATACTTGGTAAAAGATTGAACTGACAATGGAACTCAAAGAAAATTTTTCTTATATTAGATACATAGTTCCAACCGTGATACCAAATTTCATTTGTTGTTATAATTTGAACAAATTTTTATATAAAAAAATCATTAAGCTCTATGAAATTTATCAAGAACAACAAGTTAACATCGGTTCCTATGAAATTGAAAATTAAGAGCGAGATGAAACGAAACCAATTAAACGAGGTAATAAAGACGATGATTCATTGATATCGAATCTCAAATCGATTTTAGATTACGGCTAGAAATTGAGAGATACTACGATTTTGACGAAGAACAGATCGAAAAATTTTGTTCAAGATTCTTTAAAATATATGCTCGAGAGCGAGTAGATGATTGCAAATCTAACATCCGATTTTGACTAAGATAAGTTAATTGAAATGAATTTGAAGATTTAAGTTTTGAAAATCCTAAAATGCTTTTCTGAAATTGTTTTTCTAAATAAATAAATTACTTAATCGAAGTACAGTGACAAGAGAAGATGAAATTAACTTACCTTATACTTCGTTTGCTAATGATCCGTGTTGAGGTTGCGGAGATTTGAAGTTTGCCAACGAAATTTGCTAAAACTTAGATTCAAACGAAGAATCAATCAAATCGACTGAGCCTGATTTGTGAAGTAATTGATGATAAGTTGTTAGATATATAGAATCAAATCGATTCAAATCTACAAAATTAATCGTAGAATAAAAAAATACTCAGTCAAAAATCGCCATATCTCTCAAGATCGAAAGAGGTATAATCGAATGAGAAGAGAGAAAAGATAAATGAGAAATGATAATATCTTATGATATTTTTCTTCTTTATATACAAAAGGGTAGGTTTGTCAATATTAAAATACATAATATAAAATTATGGGCTAGATCGAAGAAATTGATATTTTGGGCCTAGAATATCATATTCCGAAAGTATGGAGTTGACAATGTATGATCCATTTAGTGGGGCTTCTATATGTTGAACCCATATAAAAGGGGGTTATAGTATTTTTTCACTTTTAACTAAGCCAGGACTTACTACTAGCTCCATGGACTGTCAAGATACTTGCATCCACCCACTTCCAAATAGAATAATTAAAGAATATGCATATGTATATGTATATGTATATGTATATGTATATGTATATAGATGCATTAAATTGTTAGAACATTTATACTTAATTAATTGTTTGGTGTCACCACCAAATTGCAAGATTGCTAATAGGGGCTGGTTTTGCTTGGGTGTACCAAATGCTAATAAGACAAAACATTATTTGTCTTGGGTTGGTATGCCCCCAAATAAATGGTACCCACATTAGCATCCTTGTCAAATTGTATATCGTTTTTCACCGAACTAATGCCTGCAATAAAGTTCTAGAAATTGTATACTACCCGGACCCTATTATTTCCACCGGTTCCGGATCCTAACGGTTCCGGGTCCGGTTCCTAAATTCATGGACCAGAACCGGACCCTACTAAACAGTCGGGTACCCGTCGGTTCCGGGTATTAAACGGGTATTTGATGTTCAATTTCACGCTTTTACCACATAATGAAAATACACATCAATACACTGACAAAATCCCAGAGCTCTGTAAACTAGCAACACATACAAAGTAGCAACTTCAAACACATAAAACTTTCGCCCAAATATGGTAGTTCCTGGATAGATATAACACAACCTTTCCTCCCCATACTTTCCTTATCCCCTCAAAAAGTTCTGCTTATTTTTTTGACAGTAGATGAAACAAGTGAATCACAGGGTTCTTCGATATATATCCAAATCTCCCATATCGTGTAGAGATTGGACAAATGATTCAAATAGCTCAATTGCTGCACCTGTGTACAAATGATAATTATTAACAGTTGAATCTATTAACCACTAGTAAGGACACATGTACGTCACATTTCAATTTTTTCTCATCCAACAATACTAAATTTCAAAGTCATGAATTTTTTTCCTAAAACAAAAATTTACTATTCCTATTTGTACTCGTTACGTAGATAATTGAAAGAGCTTTTTAAATATATAAATTTTACAAAAATCAGTTGTATATTTTGAAAAATATTAAGGTTTTAAAACTTTTGATCTATTTTTAAAACAATGGTATTTATGTAAATATGTAAAAAATGGGGACAATTAAGTAATTTAGGGGGTCTCCTACCAAAAAGAGCTCTTTTCTTTATATTAGTATAAGAAATATAAGATAAGATAAGATAAGATTATAATAAGATCCAATATGAGTATAGATGAACTGTCATAATATATAACTTCCATTTTCAGAACTGATTCAAACTTGGAAGCATTCAAAAATGAAATTCGTACTCAACACTTTATCAAACATATTAGGAGCATATCTTATTTCATAATCATTTTACATATGTATCAAATTGATTACCAATTTTCAACTGTACCATGAACAGAAATTCAACAGTAAAATGTTGATTGATTAGTTTAGTAAGGAAATTAAACTTGATGCGAAAATATACAATCAACCTTCATTAAAACGTCATAAAATAACTTGGGAATTGTAGATACTCGAAAAATACCAAGGAAGAGATGTGGCTACCCCATATCCAGGAGGAGGAACAGAATAGCACCTTACCTAGAAGAGAAGAACCACAGTCGCCCCTTATCCTGAAGGGGGTGTCGTTGAACAAGCCATTCATCCACAACAACCAAATGCACGTGCGGTGATCAAGAAAGGACATGTCTTCTAGAAGGATCTAAAGTACGGTTGTACGGTCAGGAGAGGTAGTAGCAAGATAAGGAAATAGGAAAGGACACACACACACGACATTTCCATTTGAGGAAATAACTATAAATAGGGTCTTTTCCCCAAGGAAAGGACTCGGTGATATCATTGTGGGAAATTGTGTTCTACTTCTAGGAACTAGTCTCTACAACCTACTTCTATCGCCTGCTGTATATTCCGTCTGTGTACATTTTGGCGACCACAGTGGGAGGCTATGTCATTAGTTTAGCGCACAATTCATCACATGGACACTGAAAGGTTCACACGCCAGGCGCAGCCACGCGTGTACGGGCTGCTCACTGAAATAGAACAAATGTTGTTCGACATAGAAGAGAATGACCGCCATAAACAAGCTCTTTTAGCGAGACTGGGGGCTATTGACCCACCGCTCGGGGGAAATCGAGAAGAAGGGTTGGATTCACTTCGTATGAATCACGGAGGCGACTTCGACCAACACCAGAGGTTTCGGACCCCTCGAAGTGGGCGATCACCGGTGACCGATCAGCTAACCGATCTATGACAGAGGAACAAGCCCGAATCGCCTTGTCAGATGGGAAGTTTACCAAAATGCTTGAGGAAAAATATGGTCTCGAGACCCAAGCCAATGCCTATACCATAACATCACCCATCCCGCCCGAAATTCTGTCCAGACCAATGCCAGCTAAGTACAAGACACCAAAATTTAGGTTGTTTGAGGGGAGTGGTAATGCGACTGAGCACATGCATCGATTTACCATGTCGCTTAATGAGTACGCCCAGGATGAGGTCGTGTGTATGAGGGAGTTCGGGAAAACCCTGACAGGAGATGCTTTTACTTGGTATATTTCCTTGAAGCCTAACAGTATTCGATCGTGGGGAGAAATGCAACAGGTATTCATGCAAAAGTTTTATTCCAAGCCTGTGAAGATTTCTATCTCTGACCTAGGAAACACAAAACCACGTAGAGGAGAGAAACTTAAGTCATTGCGATGCGCTTGAAGCGAGTCTCTCAAATGCCAAACGAAGTACACGAGGGGGAACTAGTAAACATCTACATATCGATGTTGGAGCCTAAAACACGCCGTATGTTTGAGAACGCCCAGATAACCATGTTTGCCGATCTTGAGGAAGCGTTTGCTAGGACTGATGCGACTAATGAGGAAATACAGGCGGCAGAGAAATCGTGGTCTCACTCAGTTGCCTACGCTAAGGAAGAAAGTTCAGGAGCCCCAAAAAGGCGAGGCCAATCGGGCGATGACAATAAGCAAGGGAAAAGAAGAGCAGAGCAGGAACCACCCGACTTCCCATGTTCTTACGAACAAGCAGTTGGCCTACTAAAAGAATGGGTTAAGAACGGTGACATTGTCCTCCCAGAGCCTAGGAAAGTGCCCACTGACGCTGACAAACGCAACCCACGCTATTGCCTCTTTCATGGAAGGGTAGACCACCCTACTAGGGAATGCCAGACTTTTAAGTGGGCGTTCTACAACAAGCAACGCAGTGGAGAAATTGAGGTCGAGGGCGACAATGGTATACAAGACAACCCGCTACCGGAGCATGGGGTAGCGGCCCTAACCCACGATCCTCGAGAAGGGGAGTGCTTAATGGAAGTAGCTGAGGAAGAAGTATATGCCGTATCCTCGGGTGGTACAACCGAGCAAATAAACGAGACAGTGGGAAAGAAGCCCCTTTTCTCAAACTTCTTCGATCGGCCGGGTTTTGATGCCACTCGAGACATTTGGCATCAATATTCCTAACCAAGATAGCAGCCGGAGAGAGGATGTAAACGCCTACAGACGATAGGAAGTATCCATTGCCCACCAATACTATAACCTTCGAAGAAGATAAAGGCTATGAACAGCGACCATACACGCCCATTGTATCTCACAGCCAAGGTAAAAAGAGACACCTTCAAGCGGGCGTTTATCGATACTGGTGCGTCGATCAACTTGATACCCTTGCATATCTTGAAGAGCATCGGCGGAAAAGAGGCAGAGATTAAGAAATTTCAAACGAGGATCCAAGGTTTTGGCGGCTTGAGCCAGCATCCAATCGGGACATTCAACCTCGAGATCAAGGTTGGCCCAATTAACGCAATTGAGCCCTTTCATGTAATGGATGTCAACACAGCGTATCACATCTTGTTAAGGAGGCCGTGGCTGCACAAACATGGAATAGTGTCATCCACTTACCATCAATGCGTCAAATTTATCCTCAAAGGAAAACAGAAAAGAGTCAGGGCACTAAGAATCCCTTCTCTGCTGACGAGGCGTGCTATGTAGAAGCAGCCTTCTTTGATGGTCTGATCGAACCGAATGAAGTGGTGACCCGCATTCATTCTATCCCGATCCCAGATTGGGAGACGACCTACCAACAAGAGAGCACTAGTCAAGGGCGGAAGAAGGACTATGTTGAAACAGACAAGCGACGTTTCCGGAAGGTGTCACACCCTGATGGACGTCATGTGTACCGCTTATAGCAATTAGCCGGGGAAGTCCCAACGACAGAAGTCAACATTGCCGAAGCAATGGAAACTCTGAAAGTTGAGGACGCCCCACACGCCTGGCAAAGAATGACGAAGAATGCGCCTCCGAAGCATGACGAAGCAACACAGAAGGTCAATTTGGGAACCGAGGAAGACCCAAAGTGGATTGAACTCGGGGCAACCCTGACGGAAACGGAAGTACATGAGCTACACGAACTGTTGAAAGAATACAAAGATGTTTTTGCCTGGTCTTATGAGGATATGCCAGGGCTAAACCCCCGCCTTGGTGTGTTATGAACTAAAAGTCAACCCAAGCAGTAGGCCCATAAGGCAACCACGGCGACAGTTTCACTACGAAACCGAGGCGCAAATCAAAGCGGAAGTGACAAAACTGCTAGAGGCGGGATATATCAAGCCTATACATTACCCAACGTGGCTGGCGAACATTGTACCAGTGGAAAAAAAGAACGGGACCATCCGATGTTGCGTGGATTTCCGAGACCTGAATCGCGCTTGCCCCAAAGACGAGTTTCCACTCCATAACATCGACATGACAATGGATGCAACATGCGGGTATGACATGTACGAATTCATGGATGGGCATAGTGGTTACAATCAAGTAAGGATGAAAGAAAGTGACGCAACCAAGACAGCATTTTTCCACGCCCATAGGGAATTTTTACTATGTTGTCATGCCTTTCGGGCTGAAGAATGCCGGGGCGACTTACCAACGAGCGATGACATCCATCTTTCATGACATGAACCATGAAATCGTTGAGATTTACGTGGATGACCTTGTGATTAAAGCGAGGAAGTGAGAAGAATTCACCCAACATCTTCGTCGAGTTCTTCAGCGGTGTCGAAATTTCAATCTAAAGATGAACCCAGCCAAATGTGTGTTCGGGGTCACCAAGGGGAAATTCTTGGGATACCAAGTCACTAGCAAAGGGATCGAGGTGGACAACTTTGTTAAGGCGGAGGCCATCATATCAATGCCGCCTCCAAAGAACAAGCAAGAACTTCAAAAACTAATAGGAAAAGTCTCTTATGTAAGACGCTTTATCCCAGGATTGGCACAGACCATAAATCACTTCTTCCCAATGCTTGAAAAGGATCACGAAGTTTGCATGGGGAGTAGAACAACAAGAGGCTTTGATGCAATCAAAAATGGCTCATCCACCGCACATCCTATGACCTCCCATCAAAGGAGAACCCCTCTACTGTATTTGGCACACACTAAAACTGCAATCGGAGTATTGGTCGCTCAAGATATGGGAGGGACTAATCTCATCCCCATTTATTACCTAAGCAAGACCACGAAAGATCTTGAGCTTCGGTATACACCGGTGTAAAAGCACAACACCATTAATCCCAGCGCCGCAGAAGATACGCCATTATCTACTAAAGCACAAGTGCTATGTTGTTGCGGCGGCTAATCCAGTTGTCTACCTGACCACTAAGCCGATCCAATCCGGCAAGCTGGCTCGCTGGTCAATGCAGTTGTTGGAATTCGACTTTACACCAATACGACCCCAAGGAGTCAGGGGACAAGCGATCGCAGACCTTCTAGCGGCTTTCCCAGAATCAGATACTTCTGACATCCATTCTGACCTCCCGGGCGAGATCGCTATAGCTGAGGAAATATCGTCTCCAAGATGGAAGATGTCATTCGATGGCTCCTCTTACGGGAGTCATAGAGGCGCAAGGATCGTTTTTGAATCACCCGAAGGTACACTCAAACCATACGCCTACAAACTTGACTATCCTTGCACAAACAACGCAGCGAAGTACGAAAGTTTTCTCATTGGGATGCAAATGGAACTGGAAATGGGTATCCGTGCTCTAGACATTACGGGAGACTTTAGGCTTCTTGTAAACCAAATGGAAGGCGACTTCCACGTGAAGGAACCAACTCTGGCGGTCTACCGTGATAAATCCCAACGACTAATGCGACGTTTTGACCACATCACCATAGAGCACATGGGGCGCCTAGTTAATAAGCACGCAGACGCACTAGCAACGATGGCGTCAAAACTGCAAATGTCACAAGGAGATGAAGAAGTCATCACCATCATCAAGAAAACTTCACCTATGGCTTTGGAGGAAAGGGCTGCTATGGAGGAATTAGATTGGCGACGAGTGATAATAGCATACCTTAAACGCCCGCCTGAAGAAAGACAACTCTCGTGGAAGATGTTGAAAGCTTATACCTTACTTGATGAAGACCTATATTTCATCACAAATGGAGGTGGACTCTGTAGATGCCTTGGCCCAAGCGAGATTAAAGAGACACTGGAAGAGATACATTCCCAAACTTGTGGTCACGCCACGTCCATCATGTTGCATCGACGAATACAGCGAGCGGGTTTTCTTGGCGATATGGCTGAACAAGCTAAAAACTTCAAGACAGTTGCACGACCTGCCAAGGCGCCCCAAGAAGAGGAAGTCTCGTGTCGCCGAAGAGGACTTGGTGGATTGGCGAGAACCATACATCGATTACCTGGCGAACGGCATACTACCAAGCGACAAGAAGGCCGCTCTTCGTTTAATCAAGAAGTCTGGGAGATACTTTGTCCTTGATCGTAAACTATTCCGCAAAAGCTTTAACCAACAAACCCTGACATGTCTCGATAAAGCGGAAGCCCTTAAAGTAATGGATCTAACTCACGATGGCGAACACCAAGGGAAAGCTAGGTTATTTGCGCAAATCTACGAAGCAGGTTATTACTGGCCTACGATGGAAAGCGACACAACAGAGTATGTCCGGAAATGTGAACAATGTCAGATTCATGGAAACCTGATACACGCCCCACATACCACGTTGCAAAATGTAGCTGCCCCCTGGCCCTTCCACACTTGGGGTTTGGACATCATTGGACCCATCACACCGAAGTCCTCTAAGCAACATGAGTACATCATAACAGCTACGGAGTGTTTCACTAAGTGGGTAGAGGCAATTCCGTTTGAAAAACACATTGGCGCCACCATCTCGCTTTCATCAAAGAAAATATCATCACACGATTTGGAATACCCATGTGCATCGTGTCCGATAATGGCACACCTTTCGTTAACAGCGATGTCAAGGACTTGCTAGCGTCCTTCCATATCAAGCGCAAGACATCTACTCCTTACTACCCAAAGGGAATGGGAAGCCCAAGCCACCAATAAAATCTTACTTGAATCCTCAGTAGGAGTTTATATTATAATAAAAGACTATGGCATGAAGAATTACCCATGGCACTACAGGCGTATCGTATTGCAAAAAGATCCTCCACGGGAGCTGCACCCTATACTCTAGTTTATGGAGAAGATCTTTGTTCTGACCAAAAATTGTCATCGCATCCGCCCGAGTCATTGCAGCAAGTGGCCTTCAACCGAGGGAAGCAAAAAAGGTTCCAAGTCTTGGACACAATCGAAGAAAAGCGAGATGTCGCACACGCCCATCTTTGAGAAATACCGTGCACGAATGGCACGAGCTTACAACCAAAAGGTTAAACTGCAGAGCTTTAGTGTAGGCGACCTGGTCCTCGCTATTTCACATCATGTTCCTCGTAATGAGAGTCTTTGGAAAATTTGCACCCAAGCGGAAGGCCCATTCGAAGTTTCAGAAGCGACGGAAAAGTGGCTACTACAAGATTGAGCATGCAGATGGCACACATAAAGGGAAAGCCCAATGACAAAATCAATGGTAAGTGGCTAAAACCTTCTACATGTAATCATCCAGCTATATGAATAAAGCGTGTTTCGACTCTCTAATGCGTTTTAACTAAATCCTCAATGCACCCACTCTTTGGGGACATGAGTGCCTAAATCCTCAATGCACCCACTCTTTGGGGACATGAGTGCCTAAACCCTCAATGCGCCCATTCTTTGGGACATGAGTGTCTAAATCCCTCAATGCACCCACTCTTTGGGACATGAGTGTCTAAATCCTCAATTAACCCACTCTTTGGGACATGAGTGTCTAAATCCTCAACGCGCCCACTCTTTGGGACATGAGTGTCTAAATCCTCAACGCGCCCACTCTTTGGGACATGAGTGTCTAAATCCTCAACGCACCCACTCTTTGGGACATGAGTGTCTAAATCCTCAACGCACCCACTCTTTGGGACATGAGTGTCTAAATCCTCAATGCGCCCACCCTTTGGGACATGAGTGCCTAAATCCTCAATGCACCCACTGTTTGGGACATGAGTGCCTAAATCCTAATACGCCCACTCTTCGGGACTTGAATACCCATTCTTGAATGGGGCATCCCGGATACCGCAAAAAAAAAAAAAAAAAAAAGGGTGGGGGGGACACATTTGCTTCCCCCGACAAGATAAGGCCACCAGCGCTCACAACAAGACAGGCGCCCTTGATAAAAGTTTCCATTCATAAAAAAAAGGGGGAGAACACATTTTCTTCCCCAACAAAGTGAGCCCCGCGTTCACAACAAGCAACGCCCTTGATACAAGAGTTTCCATTCATAAAAAAAAGAGGGGGAACACATTTTCTTCTCCAAACAAGGTAAGGCCCTGGCGTTCACAACAGCACAGGCGCCCTTGATAAAAGTTTCCATTCATAAAAAAGGGGAGAACACATTTTCTTCCCCCAACAAGGTAAGGCCCTGGCGTTCACAACGGCCACGACAGCGCCCTTGATAAAAGAGTTTCCATTCATAAAAAAAAAAAAAGGGGGGGAACACATTTTCTTCTCCAAACAAGGTAAGGCCACAGCGTTCACAACAAAGACAAGTCCCCTTGATACAAGAGTTTCCATTCATAAAAAAAAAAAAGAGGGGGAAACACATTTTCTTCTCCAAACAAGGTAAGGCCCTGGCGTTCACAACAGCACAGGCGTCCTTGATAAAAGTTTCCATTCATAAAAATTGCATTCACAAATGATAGAATCGCCTAAGAGGTTACATTCAGAAGAGACTGAGCATCATTAACAGCATTGTCTAAGATGCCAGTAAGCATATGCGCATGTACATAATCATTATAAGTATTATTCACCCGCTCAAAACACAACTGTCGTTGCTCTAAAAAAAGAGGAGTTGCTGGAATGACATTGACAATAGCTTCTTGCAATTACCGCTCATACCCTGTCAAGAGACGAGAGTAAAGTCTATGTTTTTCTACAAAAAATTCAAACATTACACGTGCCGCTTTAGCCATATGTTCAAGGCGTCCAACCTCCAATAACAAATCTTCTCGAGTCATCTTCACTAATCTAAAGAAGAGTTTGAGAGCAAAATGAATTGATAAAAAAAAAACATCACACCAGAGCCCATTTAAAGAAGGCGTAAGGGACCCACTAGCAATTAACTCTGCAAACCAGCTAATAAGGCCCGGTACTTAGCAATATCTTCCTCTACCATAGACAAACTGCCGCAAGCTCCACGCATCGCTTCGTGTGCATTTGCACGGGCAACCCCGGCTTGCTGAAAACGACGCTCCATCTTACCAAAGGCGACTCGGGAAACACCCCCTTTCTCTGCCATATAGTAAGTATCAGCACATTCCGACCAATCTAAACGCGCCTTGCCCAAAGACTCCTCACATCTCTGTAGCTCTTGGATACATTCCTCCTTGATCCCGATCAAGCGTTGAATCTCCTGCTCGTAAACCTCCTTCAAGGGGTGCCGAGGCGGGGCAGCCAAGGCCAAAACCCACTCTTTACCAAGGCGAGCGCCGGACATCAAGAAAGAGAAGAGCCTATGAAAAATCAAAACAATCGAACACGACACACACACACATATATATATATATATATATATACACAAACACAGTCCAAAAGCCACGTGTCCTAAGAATTATCGACACGTGTATGAGTAGCAAGCTCAGCCAAAGCCTGAGCAAGAGCCACATTGATAACACCACGAGAAGCGGAAATGTATATCAAATCCAGACCAAAAGCCACTCGGCGGCTCTTTAACTCAAAACGATTGAATGATAAGTCCACGAGCGACCTGTTGCCGGTACGCCTGAGTTTCTCCATACGAAACTCCACATCTACCAGCATTCCATGCGACTCTGCATGCCCCTGTTCAAGGTAATTGCGTACAATGGGTTCAACATCTAGAAGTCGCCTTAACAAGGCTACCTCCACAACCAAGCTACAGTAGCTAGCCATTAGTTGTTTAATACACACAAAATGACTTGACAAGCCATCATATTTAAAAGGCCCCGGCCTCGAGGCGCGAGCACTATCCAAATAAAAGTCATAATTCAACATTGAGATGTTCGTCAAAAAAAAAAAGAGAAAGAGAGGGGAGAGAGAAGAAGAAAAGCGGAAATCAAGAAATAAGGTTACAATCCAACATAAAATAATAGGAAGAAATTGGCAACAAAGCCCTCTCCTCTTTCGAACCATCGAGGTACTCACGACTTGTTACGCTCCGCCATTTCTGCCTTGGCCTCCGCTAACAAACGCTCACCCTCCTCCAAGGTCTCCTTGGCATGAGATCTGATCGACGACCTCACTCGTGTCCTTAATTAGACGCTGCTGAGTCGCCCGCAAAGTCTGCAAGTTTGCCTGATAAGAGGCGACTCTTTCCTCAAGACCGGCGACGATTACTGGGAGCTGATTCCGACGAGCGGTCGCCTTCGTCTCTGCCTCCTTCCAGAGAGCTTCTAGCTAGCTAATGTTAAAACGCATGTTGGCAGCATCATCAATGATTCGACGCCAGCTCTGTAATTGCACGCCAGAAGGGTGATCACCAACCTCTACCATCTCGCCCAACACATCCAAGATGTTCAATGCGTGGGACACAAGAACGTTGGCGTTGGGGAAAACCGCGTCAAAGGCGATGTGGCCATCTTTGCGTTGCTTTGAGTATATAAAGCCTCATAGCGAGGAGGCACCCAAAACCCAAAGACCGAAACGTAGCTCTCTCCATCATGAATCTGGCGCTGCTCCATGGGTTCGTTCAACAATAGGAAAGCAGGCGGATCCTTACGCCCATCATTAGCCGCCGGCTAGAGGGAGCAACCGACTCAAGAGCCGGGACATGGCGGCTATGATCACCCAAAGTCTTGGTCCTCTTTACTTTGTCACGACCATCTCTAGTTTCCGAACGATCTTGTTTACCCATACCCTACAAATTATTATCACAAGGAGGCGATTCAAAAAAAAAAAAAAAAAAATTGGCGACTCACAAAGGAAGAATTCGCAATGTCTTGGCGACTAGTAGAAGGAACAGAGGAAGAGGAACTCCCATCCGAAGCGCCCGAGTCAAGAGGTTGCCTGTCTTGCCGCCCTAGAGAGTCCAAAAAAGATAAATGAGAAACTCCAGAGGAGGAATGATATCTCAACTTCTCCCCTTGTGTGTATATATATAAGGTATGAGGCAACATGCCGGTCAAAACATTAAATAAATAACGATAAATGAACACGTGGCAATCTGATGAACAAAGCACCTGACGATCCTTGCTGAGACATCACCGGTTGACTCGGTAAAACACCAACACCAGGCACAAAGCCGAACTAGTACCCATGGACTGACGAGGATGATCTCGATGAACACCCTCTCGAGCAAAGCGACGGCTCTATCCGTAAAGGATAATCGAGGGAGATCGAGGAAACCGCGGAATAGGAACCACACCAAAGATCACGGCGTGCTTGCATCTTGGCGAATCTCGGTGGAAGTTCCTTCACGTTCACATTAAGCCATTCATGAGCAAAGTATCGTAAGGGGCCATGCGGAGGAGGATCCAACTAAAAGATTAACAGTAATAAGCGTCTAGGAAAGGCTACAAGAAAAGGAGAAACTATATAGTAAAAATATACATAAAATAATAATTACTACCTCCACTCCTTGAGGAACATCCCCGCAAAGGTTACGAACGACATTTCTGATCTTTGAGGACGATGACTTCCTTTTCCCTTTACCTCGAGACGGGGGAACCTCGACACGCCTGCTCTTAGCGCCAGAAGCTAACCCATGAGAACGCATGATGTCCGAGGGTATCCTAGTACGTCCCAAACGATAGAGTTCTGGCATGTTAGGCGGGGGAGCCATCACGCCATCAAGAGACAAGGCCTGATGCACGTCCTCCATTTCACCCACCCAATATAAAAACCACTTATGCGTAACTTTTAAATCCCGGTCAAGTTGAGGGACTTTTAGAGGATTGAAAGGCGGCCGACAGAAGTGAGGCTTTTCGCCCTGAAAGACAAAATGCATAAAGCTCTCCTCCACCATCCGAGGGTCCGAAGAAAATGAGGGCGAAAGGTAGGAACCAGTCCCTTGGTCGAAACCCGCCGACGAGCAATACGATTCAAATTATAAGATTCGGCATAAAACTTGCCCTTGTAAAAACCTGGAAGATAACCCGGCGTCACGGCGGCCACAAAATTGCATGCGTCCAATGTAGGAGTATCCGAGGCGACATCCACGAAATACTCTGGGAATAGTGATACAAATCGGTGGGAGGTTTCGCCGCACGCACCATCGTCGTATGGGCGAAAGGTGAACTCCTTGATATCATCTAGTAAAGGCGCCGGGCGAACAGTTGGTTTGGCAACAGCCTTTTCATAAAGGGCCGTGCGAGGAAAGGAAACAGGGTAAGTGATGGTGCTTTACATTGCCATCCTCCGCTTGGCCACAACCCGCTCGCTTAGGTAAGACTTAAAACCTTCGTCTCTCGGCCTATATCGGCGGTAATATTCCCATGCCCACATCCGCATGAAGTTGGCGGGGAGAAATGTCTCGACTGTGAAGGACGTATTGTTAGCCCTCTGAATATCTCCCACCAACAAGTCCAAGTGATGGTATAGCCCGCCTAGGAACATGGGCGCCAAAGGAAACGAGACACCGCGAGACATGAGTATCGCCATGATCATCGATTCATCCCTCACGGCGTTCGTCGGAGAATGCTCAAAGACTTCGTGAGAGAGAAAATAAGACAAGAAAGCGGCCAACTCGTGTCGCTCAGTAGATCCGGCAGGCGGAGAAGGAGGCTCCCAGCTAGACCCATCTGTCAACCTAGGTGCCCACATTTTCACCCATAAGTTCAAGGTAGCCCGCTTAGCAGCCCCCCTGGGGGCAGAATGGGCGGTATCTTCTGTAGAAGCCGCCTCCTTTCCCTTCCTTGACGATGTTCCTCTGGCACCCTTCCGCGTTCCAGAAGGCGCACTTGTCTTGGCGACTAATTCACTACACCAAATTCCCGGATTCGTAACAGCAATTCGTAACGGCTTAGTGGCCGTTACAAAATTGCCGTTACAAATGGCCGTTACGAAAAATTCGTAACAGGATGAAGCCGTTACGAATCTTTGAAAATTTCGTAACAAGCAGCAGCCGTTACAAATTTTTTTTTTTTAGGCGTGCCAATCACACGCTTGGTCACACCAGGGTCGTAACACCTTCAATTTCCATGTGTGCCATTCACATGCGTGACAGAGTTTTCCACCCCACACCAAAATGAACTGGAGGATGTTTCTCCCCTTTAGTCTATTTCTCCTACCTACTCGACTAAGCCGATTCATTTTTTTCGATCTCTCTTTCATTACGGTTGTGATCTTCTTCTCTTCTCGTATTTTCTCTCCTCTCCTCTATAGAACTGAAGCATAAACTCACTGATCTGAAATCAACTTCATCTGAAATCGCTCATCTCTTGTTTAAATAAAATCACTCTTCTCTTTGTACAAGATATCGACTACATCTAAAATCGATTAAGGGTTTGTAAATTAGGGTTTTGCGAGATGAAGAATTAATGAACAAGATGAAGGATCTTTGGAACTTCTACAAGGTATATTTTCACGAACCCTAACTTTGTTTCTCTTCTTTGTTTTAGATGTTCAATATTTGTTCTTGTCCTGGTTTTTTACTCGATTTTAAACTAGGTTTTTAATTGGGGATATGTTTTACTCGATTTTAAGTTTTTAATCGATTATGAGATTTGGGTTTTACGATCTAGGGCTTTTTACTCAGATTTGTGTGATTTTTAGATTTGCTAGGATTTTGTAATTTTGTTAATTTGATGTTTGATTCATGTTTTGAGAATCTAGGGTTTGTGATTTAAACGTGTATTCTAAGAATCCTTTAGTTTGATTGAGGATTTGGACTAATATGTGTTTTCACTTTGTTGTTCATTTTTTAGGGTTTTGAATATGCAAGGAGACAGGTTCTCTGTCAACGATTTTTGGTAGGAAAAATGCGAGATTAAAGAAGAATCTAAGTAAGTTTCTTCTGAGTTGCAATAGATGAGAATGAAAAACGTTAAACTTGAATGTCCCGCTTGTCTGCCTTACGATAAAGATTTGCTACTGAAGAAATCTCGGCTCGGGTTTGTCCTTTTAACCCTTCTCTTTTAGGGTTTTGTTTCTCAAATACTCTCCTTATTTACTAGAGTTATAGTCCCTTGCTTTATTGCGCATGTTATGCACTTTATTTAGCTTATTTGAACTCTTTCGGGGTGTTGCTTGTTTGAGTTCGGTGAGCTTCGTCAATACACTTATGGATTCTTCAAAGAATATTCTTTGAAATTATGGATGATGGTTTTTGGTGTGCTTTTTTTGGTATAAGAGTACCACCATCTCAAGGGTGGCTACCTTTCTTTGACGATTGCTTATCGGGTATACTAAAGCTTACCTGGATTTCAATCAAATTAGTATTGTTAAACCTGATTGTGAATTTTATAGTGAAGTAGTGACTCTGACTGTTTGTCATTATAATCATGTGGTTCACTGACATAGAATACTTAAACATCTTTAAGGGTTTCGCAAGTGGATATGCAGGGAATCTCTTTGAGGAATCTTTAGCATTCAATAGATGTGGAGTTGGATTGTTTATATCAGAATCATCGGGGTTTCATTCAATATAACTTCTTCGATTGAGATCATCAGCGATTTTGTTCGATTAATTCTGGTGGAATGGATGAAGGGTTCTAAGGATCTGGCTCTAACATTTGCTGATAAGTGCAAGGTTTTGTTATCCCTCTCTCTGTTTCAATGTGTCTTTTTGTTAATCGATGCATCTAAGACTAGATTTTGCTTGAAATTGAGCTTCTGGGTTTCTTTTATTTTGTACTAATTTGAATTAGAGCTGGCTAATTTTTTGTTTCGTAGAATATAATGGCTTCAAATTGGCGAGGTTATCTAAACACTGTAAAAGCAGATGCAAAAGGAAGGTAAACAAATTGTCATTTTTGACCCTGAATCTGAATAGTTGAATCCTTTTTGAATGAGCTTAATCAAATTCAGTTTTTTTTTTTTTTGGTGATAGTAAAGAAGATGTTCATACATCAAGGATTATGTATTTTCTCAAGAGAGGAAAACCTTACTTATGTGTACCTCAAGATGACTTGCATAATCTGGTATGTACTAATAGTGTATTATATGCAATATAATTAGTTTGATTTTTGCTGTAGATGTGCTTGTTTGGTTCAATTTATGGTGTGTTTTTATTGTAGAATGTTGTTATTGACGAACGTGGTTCAATGGCGGTGGCTAATACATACCCTGGTCCCCTTGCAAATATGCTGAAGTCTATAGGAAAGGTTGGTGTTGCATAGTATTGAATGTGGTTTTTTGACGAGAAACTTGATGTGTTTACCTGAAGTGTGAAACATTGTTGTATGAAGTTGGTTTGATGATTGTGTTGCAGTTACCTACTAGGGTTGCTTTAACTGGTGATGTTGTGTCTCTTGAAGAAGAAAAGGTAAACTCACTTGTCCTTGACATTTACAGACCTCTTCGAGTTGTTGTGGATTCATGATTCTGCGACTTTAGATTTTTTAGCGAATTTGTCGATTGTGTACATACATTTTAGCTTTATCGAGCAGTGTTATTGCTTGATCTTGTTGGTTTTGGTGGTCGATTCTATGAGCTTGTGAAATTTCTTTCATGTCTCATTATACGGATGCGGAATGTTAAAGAGAGTTTAAGAGAAACCATTGAGTTAGAAAAGAAGGAATTTAGTGCTGCTAGTTTTGCGATTCTTGAAATATTGAGTTCTTCACGTATCAGATCTATATCACTAACCGATAATCTTCGGGATGTGTTGAGTGCAGGCGAAAACGCATATGTGGTTTATAAGTTCGATCTTAGGTAAGATACTTCACTAATGCCTCGGGATGTGGGTTTGCTGCCATATTAGATGAACTTTTGGTGTCTGAAAGTAAGAGACAAGTATCTAATCATTTTGAAGGTATTGATAATGAAGATCTTTTAAAGTTTGATCTCCAATGTCCGGCATGATTATTGTCCTTGTAGCAACTAATCGAGAAGATGTCTTAGACCACACTTCGTTGTCCGGGGAGACTTGATCGTGTTGTAATGGTTTGTAATCTTATTTTGTGGGAAACATTTGTTGTATGTGTATCTTAAAATGTTTTTGAGGATGATTTTTTTTGCTGTATTTCATAGGTGGAAACCCCGATGTAGACTTGGACGAAGCCATTTTGAAAGTTCACGCAGGCGAAAAGGAACTTCCTTTGGGGGATGATGTTGATCTTGGTGATATTGCTTCCATGAAAACTGGTTTCACTCAGTGCGATTGGCCTTGATTATGTCCTTTAGCCATGTATGTTTTACTGGGATTGACTTTTATTTGGTTATTTTTAGAGGCGGACCTTAGGAATTCGGTGAACGAAGATGCTTTGTTAGGGAAAGACCGAACAAAGTGCTTGTAGAGAAGGTTGACTTTATCCAGGAAGTAGAACGTTCATTAGCTGTAAGTCTCTGCTTAAGATCTTGATTTTGTAAAGATGCTAAACTTGTATGCTTATGTAGAGTATTTGAATTTGGATTGTTAGACTTAAAGTTTTGTTTGATGTCTGTAGGAGCTTTGGTTAGTTCTAGCATGTGAGTGCAGTTACATATAGAGATATAACTATTGTCTATGTGAGTTTTTCAAGTAGGCATCTCAACTTTCTTTTGTGAATAATATCCTCTTTGTTTTGACGATTCAAGAGGGTTCTTATTCAAATCATATTCTGAAACATTTATGATGTAGACAAGACGATGGATGAGATTAATGAGCAGGCTGAGAACATGGAGCAGATTCAGGACGCATTGACAAACCACATTGGAGCAGTTGCCGACTTTGATGAGGTGACCTTTTGCATTTTATTTGTATTTATTCATCGATGATATGAATCCATGACATTGAGTGTTGGTTTGAGCTAATAGTATATGAATATAGTTACATCTGTTTTGATGGTAGTTTACCAAATATGAATATTGTCAATTTTTGTCTTTTCAAATAGAAAAAACAAGAAATTAAAGTGGTGGTCTAAATACAAACAGAAGAAATCTATTGCGTAAGTCACTGCTTATACTTCATTTACATTATTTAGTGGCATTTACACTGGTTTGCATCTCTAGGAATGACATTGGCATCTTTATTTTTGCCTGGTAGAAGCAACCTTAAGCTAGCGACTCTGGAGATTGGAGAAAAATCTCCATTCATTGTATGTGAAGATGCCGATAATGACAAGGCTGTTGAAAATGCCCAATGTCCTCTATTATTTAACCAGGTACATGAATCTAATGGAAATTTTGCATGAACTTTTGCTTGGATCTCTTCCTGGTAATTATGTTTCTGCTACCCTTTTGTTTCTTAGTGTTGCTTAAGTCTTCTCATTTACTTGCACCTCTCTGTATGTTCAGTTGTCTGCTGGTAAATTTCATAAATTTGGTAGCCTTAAGTTAATATTATCAACTTCAAGCCAAGGAGAGCTTGATGAAGAATGTTGCAAGGATAACTTACGGCTGATTTGTGCTTGGCGACTAGTGTTCGGGCTCATTAGGTGCCTTAGCAGCTGCAAGTGTTGTAAGTTTCTATGTAGTATATGTGATTTAAGTTAGAAGAATTTGTAAAGTGAACTTAGGAGCTTAGAAAGTTTCTACGAATCGAATTTAGGAACTCGAGTAAGTTTCTATGTATTTCCTTGGAATTTGATCTTTGGACAAAAAAAAAAAAGGGTACTTGTGTTATATTTTTGACATGAATGTGATATGAATTGATTGTTGAATGTGGATTATGGATGGAATAAAAGGTGTATGCGGGATATTTCCCGGCTTATTTAGGCAAAAAAATGAACGCGGTCGGCCTTGACCAGGTCAAAATTAGTCAATATCGACCAATTTTGACCCGGTCAAGGGTTGACTAGCGATAATTTTTTGTCGTATTCTGAAAAATTAGTAACGGCCGGGGATGTTACGACCACGTTGTTACAAAAAAAATTGTAACGGCCCTAAGTCGTTACCACGTGTCAAATTAAGAACTGACATGGTATTACTGGGAGTCAGTTACAACCAGAATTCGTAACGGCCCCATTGCCGTTACAAAAAAAAATGTAACACCGACTTTTGCAACAGGCAACAGCCGTTACAACCCGTTTTAGTAACGGCTCATTTCTGTTACGAATCCGAGAATTTGGTGTAGTGATAACTTCCTCGACTCCGTACGCGCCTGTTTTAAAAAATCCAGTACGAATTTGTCTTCGCCAGACAAACTACTCGACGCCTCCTTAAAGTCGTGACTTCCATAAAGAGGAAGGCCGGTCGGTGTCACCACGTCTTCTAATGTGGGCGATGCTTCTACCCAAGCGAGGAGGCATGTGTGAACCAAAGGGATCCATCTGAGGGACAGGCGAATTATGTCCCGATCGTTCCTGGTAAGATGCCTATAGCGTGACGAAGATAGAGCCTCCATCAACCCCAACTTGATAATCATGTCTTTGCAATAGGGGATCGAGAGCATGTACTCGATCCACCTGCCACTCTGGACAAGGAGTCGCCCTGGAAAGAAATTATATCTTTGGGAGGACGAAGTCGCCACGATTAAGGCGAGCCCGACAAAAGGAGGTAATTGGAGAAAAGGCGGATGATCGATTTCCCCCGCCAAGAGCCAATCACCTGGTTTATTCGTCCACTTGGAGGATCGAAAGATGATGTCTTACTAACTTTGACGAAAAACTTATCATCCGGGAGTGTAACAATAGCCACGCTCGGGTAGGCTACCCCGCCTAAGCTTTTCGCGGTGCTTGACTAGACGGAGAGGGTAGTCAAGCTTTTACCCGCCCGGAGTAAAGACTCTCTCTTCCTCGGGAAGAATAGGAAGAAGATGAGGCGCCTCCTCCTCACCGGAAAGTCGCTATCGCGAGAAGAACTCTCGGTCGTTGAATCCTCATACTCGCTCATTATGACCGCCTGAAGAGGAAAGCTGTGATAAAAAGGGAAGAAGAAAGCTTGATGCCGCCTGGAGAAAAGAGATGAAAAGAAAGGATAGAGAACGTTTTAGGAGGAGTAAGAGTGAAGGAAATATGAGGCCAGTATTTATAGACGGTAAAAAGACACGATCAAGGGTAATTGAAACGACGTGACGAGAACATGAAAGGACGCTAACCCTAGTAAATGACCATAAAATGTAACCCCTTCACCTATCCCACGTGTCATGATGGTAACACGTGCCATCACGGAATTCACCAGGAAAGCGCACAAATGGAGAAGAATGGAGTGAGGTCGCATGGAGGCAAGGGGACTTGCAAGGGAGCAAGTTCAAAGATTTTCAATAACAAGGGGACTTGCAAAGGGGAAGTCCTAAGGAATACAAACAAGGGGACTTGCATGGAGCAAGTCTTTGGGAACGCAAAGTGGTGAAACCCATAGAAACGTATAGACGAAAGAATGGAACGAGGTCGTACGGAAAGAAGGGGACTTGCAGAGGTGCAAGTCGCTCAAACATTGGTAGTGACGAGGGGACTCGCTAGAAGCAAGTCCCAAGACAAACCAAGGACAAGGGGACTTGCAAGGCAAGTCTGAGATTTGGGAAAGTCGAGGTCTCCAAGGGAGGATACAGACGCCTGCAGAAGGGTCGCCTCACGAAGAAAACGTCTCCCCGTGCAGGACATCTCAAATGAGCAGTGAGTGGATACCGCTCGACGCCTTGATAAGAGGTGCCCTACCAAAAGACGAGCCTCAAGAAAGATCGCCCGAAGGTTGTGATAGACTGTTGAGGAGACTAACGCCTCGCCCAAACAGCCAGGGGACTTAATGTAGATACCCGAAAAATACCAAGGAAGAGATGTGGCTACCCCATATCCAGGAGGAGGAATGAGAATAGCACCTTACCTAGAAGAAAGAACCACGGTCGCCCTTATCCCGAAGGGGTGTCGTTGAACAAGCCATTCATCCACAACAACCAAATGCACGTGCGGTGATCAAAAAGGACATGTCTTTTAGAAGGATCTAAAATACGGTTGTACGGTCAGGAGAGGTAGTAGCAAGATAAGGGAAATAGGAAAGGACACACACTCGATATTTCCATTTGAGGAAATAACTATAAATAGGGTCTTTTCCCCAAGGAAAGGACTTCAGTGATATCATTGTGGGAAATTGTGTTCTACTTCTAGGAACTAGTCTCTACAACCTACTTCTATCTGTACCCTGTATATTCCGTACCGTGTACATGAATTAATCATTAAGAACAATAACTCCATTGATCGAATGATTTCTTAAACTCAAAAAGATCTTACAAAGAAAAAATTGGAAAATCTTACCCCATTAGATTCAAGTGATGTTCGGTTAGAAAAATGAAGAAGATAGGGAAGAAATCATAGTAATTTAGCCGTCATGGAAATTCATCCTAATTTAGGTTCTCAGAGAGAGACTTAATTTGAGTCATAGAAAGGGAAAGACGGAAAGTTCAAGAGGGTTAGATACCTTTTCCTGAATTATCATGACCAAATTATCCTTTTTAGTTCAGGTGCAAAAATACGACGGGTAGACCCGCTGAGGACCCGAAAATAAACGGTTCCTTATCGGGTCTACCCGCGGGGTACCAAAACTACTAATGGGTCTAGAATTAGGACCCGAAACCGGACCCGAATCAACCGGGTCCGGTTCGGTTCCGGGTAATTGGGTACCCGTTGGCAGCCCTAGCGTTGACCCTCAATAAATGGTGTGGTAGTATAGGCAGTGGGGAATTAGGATTTCAATGTAGGGTTAAATTTTTGATGGGAGCATTTTTTAAAGGGTGTATGGGAAACAAATGATATGTTGACACATGCGCATGTCTTTGTTATTAATGGATTATGTTTCCAAAAATATAAAGGAATGTATTTTCGAATAGAAAATTTGTTTTCTTAATTGGTGTTGATATTTTTGGAAACAAAATTCATGGGAATCAATTAATAGAAAATACATGTGTCAACATATCATTTGTCTCCTATGCCCCCTTCGAAAAACGCCCCCATCAAAAATTTCTCTCAATTTAGGGGGCTAAAAAAAAATTGTGAACGGTAAAGCAAATCTACAATACTGTTGAGAATCTTTTATGGTCCTGTGTGTAGTCAAGCAAATGTTCCCTGTTCCCGATTACATGTTTTTCAATAAATGTTTCTAGCCAATCACCAAGTGGTCTGGTGGTTGGCATGCTCCCTCTCACTGCGAAAGTAGGGGTTTGAACCTTGTAGTTGCTGAAATCCACTCCAATTTAAGGAGTTTGGATGTAGTCTAGGGGCCACTAGTGCAGGGCATCAAAAAAAAAAAGTTTATGAAATGAGCAATAATGCCTTTAAGGTCGGTAGTAGTGCAAGCTTAAGTAGCTCATAAAATTATCTGGTAGCTCATAAAATCTTCACGGTTTGCACTCTGCAGGTCGGCTTTTAGAAAAGCTATGTCACATGAACCTTAGCTAAATTTAGGCTTCTCTTAAATATAGCCCACACGTTTAATAACCAAAGCCCATTTGATTTTGGTCAATTTATGTTTACTAAAATTCGAAGTTGACCTTTTTTATTAGTATCCATAGTCCACAAACTAGGCTAGTAAATAAGTGAGAGAGTCAGTTGAAAAATCAGTGGCCCAGTTAATCAATAATAAACGTTTATGTTTCTTTTTTCTTTTAGGCTTTTCTTTCTTTCGTATGAGAGTTTATATACATGAGAAGAAAAAAATCTTAGAACCCTAGTTGTTACTAGATACAAAGTTCATAAAGTTATTATTTAATATTAGCTTGTTGCTAGATTGTGAACCTAAGTTTGTAACTCTTTCGTTTTAGATTATATTTAAGTTATTAAAACGGAAGAAAATTCATCAAGTTCTCTGTCTACATCATCTGAAACCCTAGAAAAATCCATTGGAAACTTACTGCAAAATCATGTCGGTACCAACAATTCTACTAATACCTTGATTTCTTATAATGAAGTAATACTACAAATCTTTTATCTTATTATTTAATTACATGTTGTATTTGTAATTATTGATTGTACTATTTTATTATGATTATATCTTGATTTACGTAATTAAACCACGCATATACTATACAGAATGAAAATGATGTACCAAATCATGAACAACAACTAATAAGATCGGAGCCAGCATCATTCCAACCTCTTGACATGGGTTTTGTCGATTTAACAAATGCTTTTGCAACCGTCTGGTATGGAATTTTGCATATTCATTTATTTATGTTAAAAATGTAGTTATTTGATAGTTAGCACAACAAGTATATTCTCTCATCTTTCTTCTTCTAGGCGATTTTTTCGCCGCCTAAAACAACGCCATATTACCATTAAACACCATATTCTAGCCGATTAACCACTAAATCTCCGACGGGTGATGATCATCGAGAACCATCATTAATCAATCCAACCTTCAGATCTGCTTTCTTTAGTTACTATTAAATCAAGTTACTACTAATTTACAAGTTACAAAGACACCAAACACCAAGACTCAAAGACACAGGGACACCATGATACCAAAATCCGAAGCTACTAAGACAACATTATCGGTTTTTCTTTTTATCTATTACAGGACTCCATTATATTTGCTGTATTAAAAAAGCTTTGATTCTCTTCGGTCTCCAAGATTAAGAAGATTTCATCAACAACTTTTCATACTCTATTTATTTATATTCCCAATTTTATATGCTAGTCTCAATTTAATTTAATAATTTTTGATTTGTTAGAAGATAATTGATATAGATGTTATGATCTATAGGCTAAATTCTAAATTGTGCTTAATTTCCCCTAATTAGTTCCTTTATTTCCCCTAAGATTATTTTTAATTTGGGTTGCTAGAATATGCTTAAATAGTGAATCAGTAGAAAACCCCTTTGTGTCTCTTTTTATGATCATTGGATTGTGGTCATCTGAAATTTATTTTCTTAATATCGATTCGTATCTAATTGTTTTGGTTCAATACATAATACCTTTGTTACTCCTTTTATGAGTTTTCCTTTGATTCTTATCTAGTTTATTTACTTGTATCTATAATTGATAAAATCTTGGAAAAATTTAGTTAGATTCTCATTTTCATAGCAAGGCAAAACAAAGATTCGGAGAAAAAAAAATCGAATAGAATTTATAATGAATAAAGATGGGATATGCTTAAATACTAGAAAGGAAATTGCTGATCAGTATAACTGATCATTTTAGTAATATTGCTACAACAATTCAACCTGGTATAGATAGAAAAATGATTGATCTAATTCCCACCTATATTAATGACAGTGACAATAACGTGCTATGTTTAATGCCAGCTGAAATGGAAATAAAAAGTGTTCTTTTTACTATGGAACCCGACAAGAGTCCAAGACCGGACGATTTCCCACCCACCTTATTTCCGCAAAATTGGAATACAATGGGAAAAGAACTAGTTCAGATGATACAAAATTTCTTCAGAACTAGTTTTTTTGTCCAATGAACTAAACACCTCTTTTATCTCTAAATTACCAAAAATCATAAATCCTAACACACCTGCTGAGTTCAGACCAATAGCATTAAGGCTAGCTCTAATCGTGGTCCAAGATTCAAGCTTCTGCTTGGATCCACGTCACCCAACAAGCTCGTCTAGGCGTAATGGGGATCCAAGATTCGTAGATGATACGCCTTTTGAACCTGCGTCGCACGCAGTTAGAAACTGCGTTTCATTGGGTAAATCAAAAACGCAGTTTGTAACTGCGTATTGACCTTGTTGATCGTCAATACTGTGATTACAAGCTGCGTTTCTTGTAAACACCTAAAACATCCGTGAACTAATCGCCCCTTCATGCATCTGTTCTCTATCTTTTCTATTTTGTTCTTAAAAAAAAAACGCTGTAACTTGATTTCCCATACTTTTTAAAGGCGATTTTGTGTTTAAGGGGCTATACTCTTTAACATGAACACTAAACACGTAAACATCCACAACTATTCCCAAATATTCATCAAAGAACAACAGTTGCTGTAAAGGCTAGGCTTGGAGTAATTAAAAGGGGGTGAGGGTTTTACGTCGATACCGAAAAGAAATTTACATGACACGTAACCAATCTCCTCTATGGACGATTCGGAAATTTGGTAAGTAGTTTATCTTTTCACTAATACCACTTTTTTTTTAATCTTTAACATGAACACTAAATGCGTTATGAACCATTTATCTAAAGGAGCGATATGCAAATTGGAAATATGCTCGTGATACAGGCAAAGATTTCATGTTTTACCAATGCTACTTAATCATGAAGGCTAACATCCCCCAACTAAACACGATACAACCGCCACCGAATCCTCCGCAACATGGGGACGAAGATTAACAAAACCACATCAACACCATGATATTAATTTAATGGTTTTGTGGGCAAACCTCTTTGTAAACCCTCACGAGACAAAACTCGTCAGTTATGGCCACATAACGGTTTAAATGCTATATATCTTTAGTAAAAGTTAGCTAAGTTTACTTTTGAAAAATCTTTTAGCGATCCGTAACCATTCCATCAATGTATCAGCATCAATTTATTACTAATGGTATTTGTTTATCAATTTATTCATAATGATATTTTTCGTTAGATAGTTGATACTTTGGGAAGACACGAATTTGGGTCGATGCAATGTAGGGGTTATCGATAAATAGTAAGGGTCGCTATATAAACAGTAAGTGTCCCTTAGTAACGATGAAACGACTTTTGGATAAAGATTCGTGTGTGGTTAATAATTTGAGTCATCTTTATTATTATCATTGGATTCATTTCCACCATGAATTGTCATATGTGTTGATGCATTATTTTGAGTGATCAAATCATGATTCGCAGTCTTCTTCTGTTTCCAACCCTATACTATGACAACATATGTACAAGTTGATTTAACCCCAACATGGGTCATTGTACCATCTCTTCTTGCCCGAGATAGGTCTTTCCTTGTCCTCCAAAAGGTGTTTTAAACAGTATAGGGCGTATGTGAACATCAAAAGTGTGTTTTAAATTGAGAAGGCTTGTCGGTGAAAAACGACTAGTGCGTGTAAACAGTTTTTCTTTTATTACGAGTGAATTGGATGTGTTTTAACAATTTCCACGCATATTATTAATTTGGATCCTATAAATATCCAGGTTTACCCAAAGGTACTTCTCACCTACCGAGTACTTGGAAATCGGATTATCCGCCTCCAAACAACATAGACCCGGGAAATCTCTCATGGCTTTCTACCCCTAAATTAACTCATTGTACGTACACAACAATGGGATCGTTTGATTCGTTTGAAGATTTGCAAATCACAAAAACATGGTACAAATAATCTCGAGTAGCCGGACATCGCTCGCCAGAAATCCGAGTCCAAACCTTTTGGGCAAAAATATACAACCAATATATACGAGATTATGGGAATCCAAACGTAAGAAGTCTTCAACAACATTCATGATAGGTACAGTTATACAAAAAGCCATTTGCGATTTTATAGCTATTCAACAACGACTCACCAAACACGGCCGTATTAGAATGTCATCCCGACAATTTGTAAGTGTTGTTTAATTTATTCCGTCCATTGGTTAATTGATTGGTTCTAAATTTGCTGAGTATATTTTCACTGTGTTTTTGTAGCACGAATTGGTTAAAGCGGGGTATTTAGAGGAAAAAGGTGAGGCATTCACATTCGATGAATGCTATAATTTCATGGTATCCAAAATCCCAGTATGGATCACCCAGCACCATCGAGTGAAGTCTAAAACTGGAATCTGTGTTTGTAACTACTTTGTGGTTAGTCTGTTATCAACCCTCACGAGACTAAACTCGTCCGTTAGGGTCACCTAAGGGTTTAAAGGCTTGTTACACATGCTAAGTGTAATCGTGATTCCTACGAAAGTGAGTTAGGTTATTAATTACGTTGTTCTAATGTAATACGATGTTAAACATGAAAGTCGTTATTTAAAAAGTTATCTGTTACGTCATTGCAATAAGTAAGAAAACACATTACATCATAAAAACTCAACGATTTCAAACGAACAATATTAACCACTCATAAACATCTCACGAGAACAACATTCAATTTTATATGCGACGGCCAAAAAAATAATTGGTCACGAAATGCCTAAAAGGCTTCCCTTCTGCCGCTTCATACATTTCCATCGCCTGAGCACGATTACCATTTGCAAGAACGCGATCTTTTCCTAAAACGGCCACAAATCTTTTCAAGATGCTAACACGATGTTTGGATACGTATGGCGGAATACATAACGCTTCCATTCCCAATTTGAATCAAAAGTATTCCCTCACTCGAATCCAAAACGCCATACCCGCCGTGGAGGATTTTCTCGTATCATGATCCATATCCGCAACCTTACAATAACTAATCACTAGAGCGGTATCTTCATGCATCGAAAACGAGGCATCGTGATTGATTAATGTCGTGGAAATAAGATATGAAACTTTTATAATTTGGGATTGAAAACTTTATCTTTTGGTTGAGTTTACGAGCATTACACCTTCGCAGATAATTGATTTGTGAGGCGTTTATCACAAATTTATACTAAAACTCTCAGATGGGTTTAAATGTAATTTTGAAATTCTTCAAAGGAATAAATTATAAATATTGGCAACTTTGCTGCATGAGTACGTATCATTGGTCGGGCATTATTTTGCATGTCATCTTCTGTAGCGTGATATATTTTTGTAATCTGGGTAATGGTTAAATAGAAAATGACCTTTGAAAGAGGAGGCAGCATAAAAATTGTTGTACAGTATTACTGATTAGACGTGTAACAGTAGTCTCTGACATCTACAATTATCACTCGTCACATTGTGTTTTCGTAACACGCCCCATTGAGGTTGTCCACCACTTGTATGTCATACTAAAGTGTAAAGATGGGCATTGAATTATGCAGCTTTCCCTTTTGATTCATTATCATACACGTGGACTGGAATAAGGGGGTTTGGGATCTGGTGGTTGGAGAGATTACCGACTTAAGTTGAAATATTCACGAATGGGAGTTTGCCAGGAAGTTTGTCCCTAACTTGAGGTCCTAAAATAGTCATACATAAACAAACCCAAATAAACGTTAACATACATAAAAAAACATAAAAAATACACAATACATAAAACAAAAACATTACATCGACCGCCTCATTGACTTAATTAAACACGGGATTAAACATTACATCATAAACACATAACATAACACAACACATTAAAGAGCAACATGAAAATTTAATTATTCGCCCATTCCACCAAATTACACCCGGACATTGCCGTAATTGTTTACCATAGGTGTTGTTATCTTTAGAACGATGTAGTTTCATAAAAACCTACATCCGGCACCCGGCATGACGCCCCTTTTCATGTTCAACCTTAATCATACCTTTCTCTTTGAAGTTTTTGCAGAGTACGTTAATATTTTTATCATCTTTGGACTTGATTGCATCTTCTAACCATTGAGCTTCTTCACGGCAATTATCGTACTGGCATCGTAGGTACCTACTTTTTCCAGTTCCGCTTCCAATAACAATTTTATTCCTGACAACCTCTCTGCGGGCACTTGGAATACATCCAAGGGCATTGCATGGCTGAATGGTCTTCAAGGAAACAGAGCGGACATATTTGGTTTGCTTCTACTGATAGGTGTATAATACACCTAATTTACTATCTAGTAGTTTATGCTTTCTTTGCTATTTTTCTTGTAAATTATGTATTTTACGCTTGTTTTGAGTTTTATAGCTACTATGGAGTCACACGGGGGAAAAGAAGAAGAAATCACCCAATTTGAGCCAAAAGGGCAAAAAGGTCATTTTACAGGCGATTGATAGATGGAGCCCAGTTGATGTTAAGGGGTAACCCTTTTGGGAAGTTTTAAAGACAGACTGATCAAGGTTAAGGTCGCCATCTCGCTAGCCCTTATCAAAAGTGACCACCCACTATAAGCACCCGTTTTGGGTGGATCGTATGCGCAAAGTGGGGTGTACCATATAACCCATAATCATGACCTAACCCTAAAAACGAGAGGCATTCCCGTTCCCTCATTCAGTCCCACCAGAAATTGAGAAGAAATGCAGTTGTTCTTGTGCTGCTGTTGTCCAAGAAATTGGAAGAGAAATGAATCGAGCGGGATTGTGAAATCGAATCAAGAACACAGAGAGAGAGAGCTGAGGGTTTTGGTGCCGTCATTAAACAAGATTGAAGAGGTTAAAAGTTAGGGTTTGCCTGAAATCAAGATACAGAGAGTTGTGGCAGCCATGGAACCAGAAATTGGAAGAGAAATCGAGCTCGTTCTTGAGCTGGTGTTATAAATGGGAGATGAAACAAAGACGAGTTCGTAGAGAAGAAATCAGGGAGTGAAGAAGAGATGAGCCAGATCGAGACTAACACAGAAATGGGTTCTGATGGTGATTCGATATCTGCAAATTAGGCTCGATCTGTGGAAGATGCAGATGGTGGTATCTGAGATGGGTTTCGCCGGGAAATGTTCATGGGTAGTGCTTTATCAATTATGAGGAGTACTGTGAGTATAAGAGAAATGGGTTTTGCTTCAAGAACTGAGTTCTTTGTGTTGCCATTGAAGCTTCAGATCGAGATTGATTAGAAGATTGAATCGAAGAAATTGAATCTGTTACAAGAAGAGCGAATCGGTGATGATTATGAAGCTACAGCAGATGAAGAAATTGCAGAATGGGTTCTGGTGGTACTTTGATTGGTGGTATACTTGGGCTGCTGGTAGAGTTGGAATGGCAGTGAGAAAGAGAAGCAACTGTGTTGCAGGCAGGTGGGGCTGTTGGTGTTGTTTGGTGATTGAGTTGAGGCTGGGAACTTCTGGTGCTGTGTGTTGCCAATGATAGGCTCTGGTGATGACTTGAACTGGAGTAGTTCAGTGAGGCTAGGTAGATTGGGTTCAATGATCGATTCGGAGAAGGGGAACTTCTTATGTGTGAATGAATGGCCTGGCAAGAGTGGAAGGATTTGATGGAATAAATGGCCGCTCTCCGATGATGTTATGGAATGGCATGCAACTAAGCTAGAGCGGGATGTGGCATTACAGGCGGTGAGTTAGTGATGGTCCGGGTTGCGGTTGAGTTGTTGAGGGTGGCACTCGCAATGATGGCGGATGTTAATCCAGGGGAATGGATCTTTGTTGCTGAACCTGATATGAAGCTGAGCTAGGCACTGGTGGTGCTTATGATGTGTGTGGTGATTGTCATGGGCTGGATGGCAGAGAATGCAAGAAGAAGCAATGATGTGGAGCTATACAAAGGTGCTGGTGCTAAATGAGGCTGTAGTTGCAGCCAATTGAGAATTGCAGGTGATGGTGCATGTGGATGGGAATTATGTGTTGCCAATGGCAGTGAGAATTTGACCTGCAAGTGCATGAAATGGGTGATTACAGATGTGAGTTGGTGTTGATTGCCTGCGATGGGTTTGTTGTGGTTGAGTGATGCTGCTGATGGCAATGCGGAATGATTCGAATGGAGGACTGAAATTGCAGGTTGTAGCTGCGGTGGCGGTGCAATTATGCTAGTGCGTAAAATGGCCTGGCAAGCCATTGGGATATGGTGACTGAGCTGTATAGCCATCTTGGCTGAGCATCAATTGATGAAGCACAATGATAGTGCAACGAAGCTTAGGCCGCCGCAAATGGCCTAGCCAAAGTAGATCGACTCACCCGATCCGACTAGTCCTCCGACTCGAGACCGACTCATCCGACTCGGTCGATTTGACCCGAATTGACTCACTGACTCTCTTTTCCTTTAACCCCGTTGACTAACAATTGACTGACGGTTTGACCACTTTGTCGTTAGTCCTAACGGTGGACCAACGGAATATTCCATCAATATTCTCCCCGACGACCAGTGAACTTTTTCGGTGACCCGGCGACAATTCCGGCCGGATTCCCGCCACAATCCCAATTTTCCCACAGCAAAAATTCCGTGAATTTTCTATGGACTTCTCTCATGGGTGTGAAGACTTGGACTAGAATTGGATGGAGAATTTGGCTCAAATTTGGAAAGAGAAGATGAAGAGTGGAGAAAGACTTGAATTTGGAAGTTGAATTGCTAAAGGAAAAGGATTCTAATCCTTGGAAGAGTTGGAGAATGTTGAAGCCTATAAATAGAGAAGACTTCTACACTTTTACATATTTTTTACACATCTTTTACACACATCTCTACACACACAACACTTTTCTTTTCTTATTCTTTGTGTGAACTCTTTAACATGAGTAGTTAATTTATTGATTGAGGATGAATTCCTAGTTCTTAATTTATGATTTGAGTTTTTGTTTTTAATTCTATCTTGAAGTTTTTCACATGATTATCGTTTGTTTTTACTAATAGGAATGATCTTAAAGACATTCATGATTTGATTGATAGATTGTTTAGAATGCATGCTAAATTGATTTGTTAGTTTAATCTAAAGCTAGTGAAAGTTAGGGGATAAGTAATCGTTTCTTGACTCTTTACATAAGTAGCAAACACGAGACCTTGCGGAGGGATTCCGTGGAGCAATTGTGTGTAAAAACAACGCTAGAAAGTGAACCAAGCGAACCGAGTTTAACTACTAGTACTAAACCTAAATTCATAGATCTTAATGCATTCGGGAATTACATCTTGTAAGCGAACCTCGGGGTGGTTCTTTTGAATAGAATCTCGATAACTAAGCGGACTGTTACTCGGTGAAATTAGGGATTTTGGGGCTAGCTAAGCGTACACGCTATCCTACGGTTGGTGATAACTGTGACTAATAACAAGTAGAAAAGAACATAACTTGATTCATTGTTTCATAACGAAGAAGGATTCCTTGATCTTGTCTCTCTTATTGCTTTAATCTTTATCTTTTAATTGCTTTGTTTATTTTCTTTTACTTTTTACACCCCCTTTCGTGACAATTTTTACAACTAGAATCTCGTGCTCTCGTGGGATCGACCTTGACTACCCTATATTACTTGTTAATTAGGTAGTAAAGTATTAATTAATTTGTTGTGGTTACGACACGCATCAAATTTTTGCGGCGCATTCACGGGGAGCAAATGGATGATTTTAGTTGTTTTTATTTTTCTTTTTGGTTTATTCTTGCTTTGTTAGATTCTATACCGTATCTAACTTAGTTTTTGAATCTTATTTCGTGTATCGGTTTTTCCATGTACGGTGGACAAGAGCAAGCATATTACAACAATCAATACGGTTTTCAACCTCAACATTATGGCAACTTCCAACCATCTTTAGGATACAATCAAAACCAATCTTTTGGCTATGATCAAATTCCTACGTAACCTTATGGATATTCTCATACATATCAACAACCTTATGACGGGTATGTAAGTGGACAATCACAAGGATGGGAGGATAGTTTTGTTTATGATCGAAATTCTCTAGTTTTGCGAGATAAGATGTCTGCCATGATTGGGGATCTTCAACAAAAGTTTCAAGAATCACATCGAGAAATTCAAAGGAATTCGGAGAAAATATAAGAACAAATTAACCAACCTTTGGATACTTTTGATGACGCTAGTGTAGATTACTCGAGCCTTGATCTTATTAATGATCAAGCACCTATTCAAAAGGTAGAGCTTGAGGATGATGCATTTAGTGCTTGGAAAAATTTCTTAGGGAAAGATGGGAGTCGGCGGAAGTGTATGAACGTTGCAACAATGAGAAGTTATTCCAACTCCGGATCATAATAAAGATCCTTCACCTATTCAAAAGGAGGAGTTTGGATATCACTTACCTATTGTTGTAAACGAAGTAACACCCTCACAAGAAGATCTTACAATTTATACCGAGGAAGATTATATGAGGGAAGAATGGCCCGATTCCGATGATGAGAATGTTGAAGAGATGATGCTAGAGGATGAAACCACATTCATTGATTTTGTGGAAGACCCAATTGAACTTGCGAATGATTTTAATGATGCCGAGACTTTGGTTAAGGTAGAAAACGACGAAGAATGGTTGCAAGGTTTAATAGAGGACCACGATATACAAGAGGTAAGTAATTCACTTGAATTTTTAAGGATGAAGAGGATTCTATAATACAAGAAATTGTGAAAGGTTTGTCTAACCCTTTGCATATTGATTCTTCTCCTTTACCTCTTATTGGTTTGAATGTATGTGCTTCAAAGTATTTTTGGATGATTTTGTTTCTAAATATCCACCATTGGAAACACTTGATGCTAACACCATGCGGGTTTGCCAAGAGGAATACATGGAAGTTCCCGAATTCTATGTTCTTTATACACTTCCGAGTGTGGACGAGAATAAGTGTGGGGGAAATTTCAATCGAGCGATAATTTCACTATTATTTTCTTGTGCTAACATTTGTATGGAGTTATTGTTTTCAAAACAGGTATTATGGGTGGATCCCCAAATTTTCGATTGTTAGTATATGGGGAATGAATCTTGCAAGAGCCAAGTCGGGTCAGTCGACTTTAAAACAAGCGCTTAATGGGAGGCAACCCATCGGTTTTGTATTTCTTATCCTTTTGCTTTTTGTTATTTCTTTTTCTTGTTTCTTATCATGTTAAAATTTCCCACCTTGACTTTACTAGGAGGATTCAATTACATTGAGGACAATGTAAGGTTTAAGTGTGGGGGAGTGGTTAAGCATGTTTTTAAAACAAAAAAAAAAAAAAAAAAATTAAAAAAAAAAAGTTTTACTTAAAAACTCCAACTTTTAAAGATTTTAGAGTCACTAGCATACTTCTAGGTATGTTTACATAGAGATTTTGACCGACATAATGGAACTTGGAAATGTTAGAGAACTACATTCGGATTTCTTGCTTGTTTGAGTGTTAAATAATGGATTTAATCATGCCGGTGATGCGAATTTGGTGCAGGGAGAAGGGCATTATTAGAGTTGCTGATCAATCATTAGTGGAGACTACCCGTATTCATATCATGAGAGGCACCGACCAGAATTTTCCATCTACTAAAGAGCTTCTTTCGAGTGTGTGTCACCGTACGTTAATTCCGGGTAGAATGGTGAGCTACCCAACCTCCCACCAATAGAAGCACTACTCTTTGATCTCTTGAGTGCTAATTTTGTCAATCATAAGGGTGACGTCTATAGATGAAAGCCACCTTCTTGTAGTTCGATTTGCAGTTAGCACCATTCTCTCTCAACAACAACGGATCCATAGAAACACATTCATCATCAACAAGGAGCGACATCAAAATCTACAAGGAAAGTTGGAAAAAGTTTAAGGTTTACAAGCAACGGAATGAGAAAAGGAGCAAATTTCAAATACAAGTAAAGCAACATACAAAGAGCAGATTTTTACATATATGTTGAGGACTTACAATACAATGAGGTAATTTTATATCCAAGTATGAAGACTTATTCATGAAAGCGAAGAAAATTAAAAGGTGAGAATTTTTGAAGTTTATGATTTCAAGACGATACAAGTTGTGAAGAATCAAGCGGTAAAATACTTCTCCCACGGCCATGGTATTTTATTTCTTTTGTGTCAAAAAAAAAAAAAAAAAAAAAAAAAAGAAAAAAAAAAACAAGAGAAATATTTGTTTTTATTTATTTAATAAGCCGTGGGGAAGGAAAATTTATAAGGAAGTTTCAAGCGACAAGGATTATTAAGGTAAAGGTTACAAATTGTTAAGGATTTATGAAATTCAAGGGTTTATCATCAATAGTTGAAACCGAAGACGAAGACCAAGAAGATTAAGACGAGGAGCGGAAGACGTTTCTATTGGATGCCGTGAGAGTGGTGTTATCATAATTGGCGATCGGATGTGAAGGTGAGTAAGTAATCTCATCCTCGGTAATATGGTTGATTTCCTTTCTTAGAGATCGTTAGAAAAATGGTTTTTCAAAATATTAAAAGATGTGGGTTTTTTAAAATATTTCGGAAGTTATCCTTCCCACCATTTAACGTGTCGCAGAATTCTCTCTTCATTCCTACTCCGCACACATGTGAGAACCATAAAAAGTCTGTCTTTTTTGAGTGCAATTATCATAAAATCCTTTTTGGTGAGGCAGAAGTCGAGGCGAAATGTTTATTGATCGTTTCTCAAACACGCGTTCTCTCATTATGGTGTGGTTATTTCTCACTCAACATTTAAGAATGAGAATATGTTCTTTGGTATTTCTAACTTCTTATTACTAGCATGCAGAAACTCTATGTCCTCATAGCTCTTTGGATGCTTGGGATAAACGCTTTGAAGTTGTGTGTTTTTAGTTTGATTTGCTCGAGGACTAGCAAAGTCTAAGTGTGGGGGAATTTGATAGGTGTATAATACACCTAATTTACTATCTAGTAGTTTATGCTTTCTTTGCTATTTTTCTTGTAAATTATGTATTTTACGCTTGTTTTGAGTTTTATAGCTACTATGGAGTCACACTGGGAAAAGAAGAAGAAATCACCCAATTTGAGCCAAAAGGGCAAAAAGGTCATTTACAGCGATTGATAGATGGAGCCCACATGTTAAGGGGTAACCCTTTTGGGAAGTTTTAAAGACAGACTAATCAAGGTTAAGGGGCTGCCATCTCTGCTAGCCCTTATCAAAAGTGACCACCCACTATAAGCACCCATTTGGGTGGATCGTATGCGAAGTGGGGTGTACCATATAACCCATAATCATGACCTAACCCTAAAACGAGAGGCATTCCCGTTCCCTCATTCAAATTCCACCGGAAATTGAGAAGAAATGCGGTTGTTCTTGTCTTTCGTTGTCCAAGAAATTGGAAGAGAAATGAATCGAGCGGGATTGTGAAATCGAATCAAGAACACAGAGAGAGAGCCGAGGGTTTTGGTGCCGTCATTAAACAAGATTGAAGAGGTTAAAAGTTAGGGTTTGCACGAAATCAAGATCTGACGAGAGTTGTGGCAGCCATGGAACCGTAAATTGGAAGAGAAATCGAGCTCGTTCTTGAGGCGGTGTTATAAATGGGAGATGAAACAAAGACGAGTTCGTAGAAAGAATCGAGGGTGAAGAAGAGATGAGCGGATCGAGACTCAACACGAAATGGGTTCTGGTGATTCGATATCCGCAAATTAGGCTCGATCTCTGTGGAAGATGCGATGGTGGTATCCGAGAGATGGGTTTCAGCCGGAAATGTTCATGGGTAGTGCTTTATCAATTATGAGGAGTCTTCGTGAGTATAAGAGAAATGGGTTTTGCTTCAAGAACCTGAGTTCTTTGTGTTGCCATTGAAGCTTCGATCGAGATTGATTAGAAGATTGAATCGAAGAAATTGAATCAGCATTCAAGAAGAGCGAATCGGTGATGATTATGAAGCTACAGCAGATGAAGAAATTGCAGAATGGGTTCTGGTGGTGCTTTGATTGGTGGTATACTTGGGGCTCTTGGTAGAGTTGGAATGGCAAGAGAAAGAGAAGCAACCGTGTTGCGGCGAGGTGGGGCTGTTGGTGTTGTTTGGTGATTGAGTTGAGGTCAAACTTCGTGTGCTGTGTGTTGCCAATGATAGGCTTCAGTGATGACTTGAACCGGAGTAGTTCGGTGAGGCTAGGTAGATTGGGTCTGGTGGATCGATTCCGAGAAGGGAACTTCTTATGTGTGAATGAATGGCCTGGCAAGAGTGGAAGGATTTGATGGAATAAATGGCTGCTCTGATGATGTTATGGAATGGCATGAAACTAAGCTAGGCAGGATGTGGCATTACAGGGCAGAGCTGGAGTTAGTGATGGTCTGGTTGCGGTTGAGTTGTTGAGGGTGGCACTGCAATGTGGCAGATGTTAATCCGAGGAATGGATCTGTTGTTTGAACCCGATATGAAGCAGTAGCTAGGCACCTGGTGGTGCTTATGATGTGTGTGGTGATTGTCATGGGTGGATGGCGAGGAGAATGCAAGAAGAAGCAATGATGTGGAGCTATACAAAGGTGTCAAAAGCTAAATGAGGCATGGTGCATCCCATTGAGAATTGGTGATGGTGCATGTGGATGGGAATTATGTGTTGCCAATGGCGATGAGAATTTGACCCGCAAGTGCATGAAATGGGTGATTACGATGTGAGTTGGTGTTGATTGCCCACGATGGGTTTGTTGTGGTTGAGTGATGCTGCCGATGGCAATGCAGAATGATTCGAATGGAGGACCGAAATTGCAGGTTGTAGCTGCAGTGGCAGTGCAATTATGCTAGTGCGAGAAAAATGGCCCCGCAAGCCATTGGGATATGGTGAGACCGAGTCAGTATAGCCATCTTGGCCGAGCATCAATTGATGAAGCACAATGATAGTGCAACGAAGCTTAGGCCGGTGCAAAATGGCCTAGCCAAAGTGAATCGACTCTCGACTCACCCGATTCGACTAGTCCTCCGACTGCACCCCGACTCATCGACTCGGTCGATTTGACCCGAGTTGACCACCGACTCTCTTTTCCTTTGACCCCGTTGATTGACGGTTTGACCACTTTGACCGTTAGTCCTAATCGGTGGACCAACGGAATATTCCGTTGAATATTCTCCCGACGACGGTGAACTTTTTCAGTGACCTACGGCGATAAATTCCACCGGATTCAGCCACAATCCCGATTCTCGTGAGCAAAAATTCGAGAATTTTCTATGGACTTCTCTCATGGGTGTGAAGACTTGGACTAGGAATTGGATGGAGAATTTGGCTCAAATTTGGAAAGAGAAGATGAAGAGTGGAGAAAGACTTGAATTTGGAAGTTGAATTGCTAAAGGAAAAGGATTCTATTCCTTGGAAGATTTGGAGACCATTGAAGCCTATAAATAGAGAAGACTTCTACACTTTTTACATATCTTTTACACATCTTTTTGCACACCTCTCTACACACACAACACTTTTCTTTTCTTATTCTTTGTGTGAACTCTTTAACATGAGTAGTTAATTTATTGATTGAGGATGAATTCCTAGTTCTTAATTTATGATTTGAGTTTTTGTTTTTAATTCTATCTTGAAGTTCTTCACATGATTATCGTTTGTTTTTACTAATAGGAATGATCTTAAAGACATTCATGATTGATTGATAGATTGTTTAGAATGCATGCTAAATTGATTTGTTAGTTTAATCTAAAGCTAGTGAAAGTTAGGGGATAAGTAATCGTTTCTGACTCTTTACATAAGTAGCAAACACGAGACCTTGCGGAGGGATTCCGTGGAGCAATTGTGTAGAAACAACGCTAGAAAGTGAACCAAGCGAACCGAGTTTAACTACCAGTACTAAACCTAAATTCATAGATCTTAATGCATTCAGGGAATTACATCTTGTAAGCGAACCTCGGGGGTGGTTCTTTTGAATAGAATCGATAACTAAGCGGACCTGTTACTCGGTGAAATTAGGGATTTTGGGGCTAGCTAGCGTGCACCCTTTATCCTACGGTTGGTGATAATCGTGACTAATAACAAGTAGAAAAGAACATAACTTGATTCATTGTTTCGTAACGAAGAAGGATTCCTTGATCTTGTCTCTCTTATTGCTTTCATCTTTATCTTTTAATTGCTTTGTTTATTTTCTTTTACTTTTTACACCCCCCTTTCGTGACAATTTTTACAACTAGAATCTCGTGCTCCTCGTGGGATCGACCTTGACTACCCTATATTACTTGTTAATTAGGTAGTAAAGTATTAATTAATTTGTTGTGGTTACGACACGCATCATCTACACACACAAATTGTTTTCCCTTGCGATTAGAATTCATTTTTATCCGGCTAAATTCGAAGAAGCGTTTAATATTTCATGGTGTGTTTCTTTGAGTGTATTTATAGGAAAAAATAATTATTATTTATAAAGGAAATCCCCCTAAAAAAATCTTGTCGTTATAGTGTGTTGATAAGGATAACAAGATTTCTATCAGAAGTATCGTTATCCAAAACAGTGTCTGGATGACTTAATGGCAACTGCATACGAAAATTACTCGGCGATTAACATTACAGTGTAAACCGGGTGTAACAAAAAAAAGGTCAAACAAATATTTAACAGCCACGCAGTTTGTAACCGCGTTTAAAGAATACGCAAATTCAATTTGCGTGCCACACAGGTTCAATCTGCGTTCAGAAGAATATTCCGAGAATTTTTTTTAATACGCAGTTTGTAACTGCGTTTAATGCTTTTTCCATACGCAATTTGAAACTGCGTACCTTGGGTACTTTCAACTTGGATCCAAGCTGAACGCGGCATTCGTTCTGGATGTGGGCGACTGTTCACAGATTTACGACACTTCTACAGTGCCTTAAGTTGGATCTTGGATCCCGTTGGGGCTAGCCTAAGTAACACAACTTATAAAGTGATTTCAAAACTCATAACAAATACAATGAAAGGCTTACTTGATAAGATTATATGTCCATACCAATCATCTTTTATACCTGGTAGGCAAATAGCAGACAACATAACCATAGCCCATGAGATAATACATAAAATGAGAAAATCTATAAGCAAAAGTGGTCTGGTGGGCTTGAAAATTGACATGTCAAAAGCATTCGACATAGTCGAATGGAATTTCCTAAATGAGATTAAGAAAAAACTTGGGTTTTCGGAAAAATGGTGTAACCTGGTATTTCAATATATTTCTACAAATTCTCTTTTTGTCCTCCTAAATGGATCTCCAACTGAGTTCTTTAATCCATAAAGAGGATTAAGACAAGAGATCCCATATCTCCATATCTTTTTCTGTTTTGTATGGAAGCTATATCTAGGACCATTCTAAATGCGGAAGAAAATGGAGATACAAAAGGAATCAAAATGTCGAGATATGCTCTATCTGTGAGTCATCTCCTTTTCGCCGACGATTGCATCATTTTTTGCAAAGATGATATAAAAACCTGTCACAAAGTGGTATCTCTGTTTAAAGACTTTGGAACAAATTCATGACAATTAGTAAACCTAAGTAAATCAGGATTTTTCTTTAGTCTTAAAACTAATTAAGATAAAATGAGCAGAGTCAAATAAATACTATGAGTAAACTCAATTCCTCTAAATGATAAATACTTAGGATATCTTCTATTTACTAACAGATCGAAAGTTAAAAGCTTTGAACCCCTAATAAAAACATGACCAAACGTTTTAAAGGCCGGAACGGTAGCAATGTAAACAGTGTTGGAAGAACAATTATGGTTAAGAATGTACTATCCTCTCTTGCAGTGTACCAAATGAACTGCTTTAAAATTCCAAGAAAAAAAAAGTATGTAAAACTCTCTCTAATCTTTAAAGAGATTATTGGTGGGGAAATGATGAAAATAAAAATAATACAAATGATAATAAAGGCATTTACTTAAAAGCTTGGGAGTCCCAGCTAAGGCTATTGTCTTTCCTACGAGGATTTTCTGCCTTAGGAGTTGTGAAGCAACTAGTCAACTTCAACAGAGCAAAGTGATCATCTCCAACAGTTCACCTTTACTTGCATATTTCACGTTGTACTCTATTCCCTTCGTCAAGGTTTTATCCCACTGGGTTTTCCTTGTCAAAGTTTTAATGAGGCAGCGTATACACATCTAACTATAATATAAGTTTAATTAATATTGTACTCTTTTTCTTTAGTTTAGGTTTTGTCCCATTGGGTTTTTCCTGACGAAGTTTTAACGAGGCAATTAACTTAGACTCGGTGGTATTTGAAGATCGTATTACATGTGATGAACTACATGTAAAATACGAGACAACATGTGAAGTACTACATGTGAAGAGTTGTACCAAGGTTTTGTCCCACTAGGTTTTTCCTTGTTAAAGTTTTAATGGAGCAATTGTCTTAGACACAATAGTCATCAAGAAGAACTACATTTGAAGACCTACATACGAAGCTTGTGTGTGAAGTACTGCATATGAAGTTCTATTGAACCGCACAAGGGGAGTTTTGTAGGGCTTTATCCCATGGATGTGCGTCCTAATATGGTAGCTAGGGACTTACTCCTATTGTATATAAATGGTGTAACACGTACTAACTCTAATGAATGAAATGTTCTTCTCTCTGTCTCTTTATCTTTCCCATCCACTGCAAAATAAAATAATAAATACAAAACAATTCAATCCAGTACCCCACTAGTTATTTGCATGAATTTCAAAAAGCAAGAATACAACTTAAAACATGGAACAAACAATAGACTAACCAAATCAAACAAGCATGCATAACAACATATAGAATTATCTTAATTTCGGTCACATTCAAGATCTAAAGCCTAGAGCTCTGATACCAACTTATAACACCCCGAGTTCCGGATCAGGGTCAAACCCGTATGGAGATCCGAACTCACTACACCACATCCCGGTTTTTGCAACGCAGTAATTTTTTGATGTGCAACGAATATAAAAGTTGCTGACCGAGCAACGGAAATATACGTTGCACATCAAAAACATTTGTTGCATCAATAATAAATTAATTCATAATAATTGAGCGTAATATTTGGACCGTTGATATAGGTAGCAATCCTACGGTTATTCTAAATTGTAACATTTTCAAGAGTTTTTATCTATTTATCTTTTTTAAAGGGTTTTAATTATTTATTTTGTTTTTTCTCTCTCTCTCTCTTATCTCGAACTTTCTCTTCTTCATACAGACTTTATTCTTCCTCTCAACTCTCTTTTTTCTCTCCCAACTATCATCAACTCTCTCAGACAGATTTCATATCGAGATTTCAGATGAAAAGATATAGCAAGTTCAGTTGAAGATTCTAAGTAGCTGAAAAAACCCTATTTTCAACCAGATATGAAACCCCAGAATTCGGCTTTAAAACCTCAAATCAAAACCCATTTATTTTTAAAATATGTATCCTAATCAAAAACCTTAAATCAGAAAGTTCGATCTATCAACTATTAACCTTAATTTTCAGAAGAAGGTATAAACCCTAATTTCTGTTTTATTTATTTATTTTGGTTGATTGAAACGCTTTTGTTTTACCAACAGTTCAATTTTAACAAAGTCTATTATTATTTTTTTCTCATCCTCAAATTTAACAAAGCCTCGAAGAACCCTATAATAAAAATCCAGTTTTTCTCAATAATTAAGTTCAAAATCCTAGTCAGAAATCGAAGACAAACCTCTATTCTAGAAGTTCACTGTCACAAATCATAACTTCATTAAAACCCCTATCTCAAAATCAGGACGCATGTATCAACGAAAATCAAACATTGTAACCCTATTAGGAAAAGTCCTATATAGTCAGGTCAATATTATTGACTTGATCTGTCCTGTAATATTAGATATAAATACCCCTCTTAAATGTGTCGGTAAATCTTATCTGATCATTACCCTGTAATAATACTTTTACACATTGTTATTGATATCTTTACATGGTATCATTGAGGGAAGGTTCGATCTAGGGCAATTCTGCAATAATTATTTCTTTCAAAAAATTTTCATCACAGAATTGTGATTTCTTTTCTGTTCACAGATCAAATATTTTTTTTTCAACAATTTTCTGATCTTCTATCAACTTGGGTTACTGATTATTCTTTACAATCTTTAACTTCTTTCTGAATCTTGATTTTCTTTCATCGTCTTCAATGTCGAATACAAGAGGGTCAATGGCTAATCATCAACAACATCAATCAAATCAAGAACAAGTGCAATCTCAGGTTGAAATTCCAATTTTCGTTGTTTCTGGTAATGATACAAATCAGGGTAATACCAGTCACTTTGTTCTTCCTTTCAATAATATTGGTAATTTTGTTTCTTTAAAGTTAGATCATACCAATTTCCTTTGTGGCGTGATCAATTCAATCGTTGTTTGATTACAACCGATTTGTATGGTCATGTTAGTGGTGAAATAGTTGAACCTCCATCTCAAATTATTATTAATGGAGTTGCTAGTGTTAATCCAAGATGGGTTTATCGAGAAAAGGAGACGGCTTTGTGGTTAGTTGTTTTAAAGCTACATTTGCGAAACCGTGTCTGTGATGTTCGGTATGACTAATGCTAAAGAGATTTGGCAATATCTTGAGTCTAGTTTTAGGTATTAATTTTGTGTAAGACGAAATATGCTTACACAACAATTACATAGCATTAGAAGGGGTTCTCAATCAATTTCTGTCTACTTACATAATTTGAAGGCAATTGCAGATTCTTTAGCAGCAATTAATCATAGAGTTTCAGATGAAGATGTTATGATGTATGTTCTAAATGGTCTAGGAAGGGAATATGACACTTTTGTCATCTCTGCTCAGAATCGTGAAACACATATACCTTTGGTGAACTGAAAGCTATATTGCTAACACATGAACAATGGCTGAATGATCAAAATCAAGATGTTTGTAGTATTCTTGATAATCCATCAGCTTTCTATGGAAGAAATACTCATAATGGTAATAAAAATGGGAAGAGTAAGGGCAAAAACAAGAATAACCAAGGAAATTTTTGTAAGAATGGTTATGTACAATTTAAAGGTGGTCTTTGCTTGGTTTTACAAGTTCAAATTCCGATCCTTCCATGGTGGTTCTGCTAGTATGCCTTTTGTGGATTTCTCTCTAGCTTGAATGTCAAATATGTCGAAAGACGGGACATTATGCAACTAGATGCTTCTTCATATATCATCCACCACCAACATCTCGATTCTAAATCTACAACAAATGTGGCTCAGTTGAAACAGCTTTTAGTGGCATTCACTTAAATTCAGCCGACTTGTGTGATGATCCTTCTGGTGGGTCTACTTTAACTACTTGGATCTCTGATCCTGGTGCTTCAAAACATATGACTGGTGACAAGGAGCTTCTTCAGGATACTTCAACTTATCATGGAAAGGACAAGGTCATTGTTGGCAATGGTAAGACTTTGCAAATTTCTCAAACTGGTACTTCAGTTTTACAAATACATGACACTAGTTTTACATTGAATCAAGTATTGTTAGTACCTGAGATTAAACAAAATTTGTTGTTTGTTGCACAATTCACTAAGGATAATTGTTGCTACTTTGTGTTTGATCCATGGAGTTTGAGATTAGAGATCTTAGTTCACATGCTATTTTAGCTCGTGGAAAATGGTTAACAACTTGTATCCTCTATCTCATATGTCTTTTAACAAAAATGCTCTTTTTACATGTTGTTCATCCATTATTGCTTCACCTTCTTTGTGGCATAATTGAATGGGTCACCCATCCAAGAAAATCATTCAGCATTTGCATTATATTGAAGCAATTTCCTTGAATTCTACTCATGAGAATCAACTTTGCCATCCTTGTCAAATTGTTAAGAGTAAAAAGTTACCATTTTGTCTTTCTTCATCTCATGAAACTAAACCTTTAACACTTATTCACTGTGATGTTTGGGGACCTTGTCCCATCACTTCTCATGCTGGATTTCGTTATTATATTATTTTCATTGATGATGCAAGTAGATTTCACTGGATTTATCCTATGAAACTTAAAACTGATGCTATTCACTGTTTTACTCATTTTAAATCTCTCACTGAAAATCTTTTTTCTACAAGAATTTTATGTTTTCAAAATGACAATGCTTGTGAATTATCTAAAGGTTCATTTAAGCAATTTCTTGATTCAAATGGGATTAATCTCAGATTGTCTTGTCCTAACACACCTGAACAAAATGGACTAGCAGAACGAAAGCATCCCCATATTACCGAAATGGGTAATACCTTAGTTATTTCACTCTTCAGCTCATTTTTTTTTGGTATGATGCATTTCTCACAGCCACATACTTGATTAATAGGACACCAACTCCTGTTTTGTCAATGAAATCTCCTTATGAGGTCTTATTTCAAGTTTCTCCAGACTATTCTGTTTTGAGAGTTTTTGGATCTACTTGTTTTCCATTTCTTGGTCATTATAGGTCTGACAAACTATCTCCCAAATCTGTTAAAATGCATGTTTATTGGCTATAGTCTACTCCATAAAGGATATAAATGTTTTGATCCTATTTCTCATAAGCTTCATATATCTCGCTATGTGGTTTTTGATGAATCAAATTTTTACTATAATCCTTCTTCTCCTTCAGTTGAAAATTCTTCCTCGACTTCTGATTTATCTCATTCCACTCATGGTGTTGCATCTTCTAATCCCTCTTCTACTTCAGTTGAATATTCTACTTTGCCCGCATCTAATTCAGTTCCTCCTTTTACTAGGATTACTAGATCAATGCAAGGAATTTCTAAACCCAATTTTTTTTCTGATTATGTTTTAAATCATTCTGTCAAGCATCCAATTTCTAGTGCTTATACAAGTATGTTAACTACTATCTCTGAGCCTAAATTTTTTAAGGAAGCATGTAAAATACCTCAGTGGATTGTTTCTATGAAAGAGGAAAATGATGCTCTTATGTTGAATGGAACTTGGGATTATGTTTTACCTGAACCACACATGAACATTCTTGGATGCAAATGGGTGTATAAAGTAAAATTAAAGGAAGATGGTACTACTGATAGACTTAAATCAAGGTTAGTAGCTCAGGGTTATAATCAACAAGAAGGTATTGATTTTGGAGAGACATTTAGTCCAGTTGTTAAATCTACAACTGTTAGAGTTGTTTTTACACTAGCAGTGAATAATAATTGGACGGTAAAACAACTTGATGTGTCAAACGCTTTTCTGCATGGTTACTTAGCTGAGAATGTTTATATGAAACAACCTCCAGGATTTACTCATCCAGATTTTCCAAATCATGTATGTCATTTGAAGAAGTCTCTATATGGTTTAAAACAGGCTCCTAGGGCCCGGTTCTACAGATTTAGTTATGTTCTTCTTCAGTTTGGCTTTACCAAGTCCAAGAATGGTCATTCTATGTTTATATACATCACTGAAACAGAAATGATGGTATTATATTTGTATGTAGATGATATTCTTCTAACAAGGAGTTCTGATGTTCTTATTAGTAATTTAATACAAGCATTGAGTAACCAGTTTGCTATGAAAGACTTAGGGGATTTGAATTTTTCTTGGAATTGAAGCCACTAAATCTGCTGATGCTATTTTTCTAACTCAACAAAAGTATACTTTAGAACTTCTCACTAAGGCAAAAATGCTGGATTATAAGCCTTGTGATACACCTGATGCAAAGGGCAAAAGATGTTCTATTCATGATGGTATTCTATTGACTGATCCTCTAGTATATAGAATATTAGTTGGTGGTCTTCAATATTTAACACATAGAAGGCCCGACATTTGTTTGCTGTAAATTACGTGTCTCAATTCATGCATGCCCCAACTAATCAGCACTTTCTTCTTGTTAAAAGAATATTGAGATACTTGAAGGGTACTCCGGGTACTGGTATTACTTTAAAGAGGGGTGATATTCATTCTTTAACTGCATACACTGATTCATACTGGGCTGGTTGTCCAGATACAAGAAGATCTACTTATGGGTATGTTGTTTTTATGGGTGAATCTGTGATTTCTTGGTCTTCAAAGAAACAACCAACCAAGTTTCAAGTTCTCACTGGCCGAATATAAGTGCTTAAGCTATGTAGCAACTGCTGAACTTCAATGGTTGACATATGTATTAACAGAATTGAATATTTCAGTAGCTTATCCTCTGCAGTTGCTTTGTGACAATCAAAGTGCAATATGCCTAGCTTCTAATCCGGTTTTCCATGCCAGGACCAAGCATGTGGAGGTAGACTATCATACTGTCAGAGAGTTGGTGGAGGACGGAATTATTCATGTTAGACATGTAGTGACTGAGGAGCAGTTAGCTGATGTAATGACTAAGGGTCTTTGTTATCCCACTTTTTCAAGATTACTACAAAGGATAGTGCAATCTCCAAATCGCTTAGTGATGCTTCTTATGTTTTCTAACAGTTTTGGCTCTTGTTGAGCATCTGTTATGCTTCTTATATTTTCTGACATATTGGTTCTTGCTGAGCATCTGTTATGCTTCTTAAGCCGACTCTTGTTGAGTATTTTTTTCTTAGGCTCTTTTTGAGCATTGTTTTCTCTTTTCTTGTGTTTACAAATTGTTACGTTGTCATCTCGTATCAATTGTGGGAGTGTATTAGGAAAATTCCTATATAGTCATGTCAATATTATTGACTTGATCTCATCTCAATATTATAGATATAAATACCACTCTTAAATGTGTCGGTAAATCTTATCTGATCATTAACCTGTAATAATACTTTTATACATTGTTATTGATATCTTTACAAACCCTGCATCTAGTCGTTTCGCTCCTAAAATCATCAGAGTAATATGAATCTTGTTCTTGTTTGGTAAATTTGATATACTTTTTGTATTATTAACGATTTGATTTCATTTTATTTTCTCTCGTTTTTGTTTTTGCAGTAAGGTGTTTTATTTTCTATTTTTACTTATAACTTCTCAGAATGAAGATAGTGGTCTTTATGGATTCAAAGTCTTAAAATCTGAAGGGTTTTCATTGCTTCGTTGATGAAGCTATCGAAAGGTATGCCTTCTATTGGACATAAAAAATGTAATATTTTATTTTTGTTATGTAAATTTATCCTAATTTGAATATTAGGTCGTCGAGAATTGGTTCTTATATATCGAGATCGAATTCTAATGTCGATATTGTTCGAGCCATGGATGAGATATCGGGTAACGGTAAGGGCTTGCTCATGTAATTGATTGATTTTTGGATTTAAATTGTCCTGGTATTATTGATTGAGTACTCATATTCAAGTACGTATTAGGTATGCTCTGCAGTGGATTCAGCAGAACTTTGTTGGAATTCTCATCCCGATATGTAAGCTGATTCTTTGAGTAACTGATGTTTTGGTGTTGATATGTTGTGGGTTTATTGAAAGCTCTTCTCTTTTTCTTTTTTGGTAGAGAATATGTGGAGGAGGCTAATAAGGCGACTATGAGAATTCATGAATATCTACATGTGAGGTGACTGTTGTCTATTCAGTTATGTTGTTTTGAGTTTTTGTTTGTTCTGCATTCAATTCATTGTTGTTCACTGGTCTATGTTAGGTAAGTATACAATTCGCATGTGTATTCTCAATTCTGAAGGAGGATCCTATAAGTAAAAATGACAGATTCTTTTCTTCTTTTTCTACGTGTTCCATTGTGCCTAAAGTAGTAAAGTTATGTAGCTTATGTTTACGAGAGCTTAATCGTTCAAAGTAAATATATATAGTTAGTCGTTGATGATGTATGATGTGCAAGGACAATAACAATCAAGCTTTTTATGCTTGGATTTTCCTTACGTTTTCGAATACAAATCATTGCCTTTACAATGCGGTATTAAAGGCCAAGGGTTTAGTGAGATGCGTATTATCAAGGGTTTAGTGAGATGATTTCAAAGTTTACAAGGAATGGAAGATTTATGGGACTCTTAAAACAAAATGGTGTTGTTGTTGTTAATTCATTGGGTTGAATAGTTATGGTTTATAAATGTCCAAAATTGTTGGGTTTGTATCCAAACTCGAATTTGCAGGTGGAGAAGCTGTGAGAGGAGCTCAAACTAATCAGGGAAAACACACCTCTTGCGACAATAAGACCGCATAACTACAAGTTAGTCGAAATTCTGAAAGAAGAGGACATTTCTTAGTATGAATTTCATCTTCATTTCTTTGAGCATTCTGTTGTAGCTTGAGATTTGGCTAATTATAATTTATGATCATTCAACCAATTTGGAATTGACACAAAGTGGGATATCATTTCTACTTAGAGATAATATGACTTAGGTGTTGATTATGCTAACCAAATATAAAATAACTAAGTAGCGCTCATCTTTAACCGTAACCCAATAGTATATGTCACCTTTAAGAATGGTTGGTTACAAGATTTATATGGCCTGATCCTGGATTGTTTTATGCTTCCATTTTAGAAAATGTTATCTTATGTGTATCTAGCTTGTACAAACAATATTGAATATGGTTGCCTTTTGAATTTATTTATGTGTAGTGTACACTGTGTTATTGTTGTTAGTGGACGAAAATGTTTGCTACCTGTATTCGAGAGACACATGCTATCTAATTTTTATTTTCATTTTAAATGAGGTCATGCGGGTAGCCTCGTGCATATATTTGTGTTTCACTTTGTCATTTTAGATTTCCATCTTCATAAAAGGGTCTAGGCTACAATAAATAGATGGACCTCGTATAGACCTATAGTATGGGTCAGATAAAGAGTCCTTAGAAAGTTTTGCATACGGCAGTCGGACACGCAGACTTGAACTTGTATGGAAAGGATTTTTTCTTCTTTTGGTCTATTTGACCATGTCTAGTGCATTTCGATGTTTTAGTTGCCACTGCTCTCTTCACTGTGAGCTCTATTAAACTAATTATGTAGAATCTGCTTGTACATAAAAACATTTTGAAGAGTTCGGATGATAAATCTACTGTATATATTATTATGCCCGTTGTTTGCATTTACTTGCTTGTGTAATATTCGAAATGTAATTGAAGTTAGTTTGTAGGTATATCTCTATGTACTTCTTATCTGTACTTACATGTAACTTTGACTGGTTAATTAGATTATATAGTTAATGTTAACGCCTTTATGACTTGCAGGTCACACAAGCTAAAGAATAACGGTGATTAACGTATTATTGTACAAGGATAGTTGTTGCTGGCCAATTTTAGAGATAGTTAACCGAAGATCAAGGAGCAAGTGACAGAATTACATTCCCTGGTTAAGAGATCAACTTCTAGGCACTCCCATGCCAGTTTTTCATAGGCTCGTACTCGGAGAGCTGAAATAAGCAACGATTTCAGAACTGTCGTCGAGGTATATATCTTCTTTACAAATTATCAAATACCAATATTAGCATATTAAAACTTCATTCTTCTCTGATTTTTGCTTGCAACAACTACTTGAATTATTTATTAACAAGTCAGATTTCCACTTCGTTCCCCCGCTCCCCCTATGAACAATTCAGAGTTTCAGTAGAAGTTTGTTTGCTTTGTCATTTATACTCAGTATGAACAATTTAGACTTTTAATAAGGGTTGGTTACTGTTTTATTCATTGGATATGTTCTATCTTAATTATCAGTAGGTGTAACTGGTCTTATTCTCCTCCGACAACTATTTTACCTTACGAACTTGCAGATATATGTAATGTTTGTGGTCTTAAAGCAAAGTATATATGGTCGATAATTGCTTGACATTAGTATTTGTGTTGCTAACTGCAAGAGAGATCTTCCTGTAGACTTAGCAGAAGGATCGCTCTATGCAATTTCCCTTCAATGTTGACATTTTCTTAACTTGCTCTCACTCTTCCGCTTGTCTTACTATTGCGGCACTTATTGTCTTACTATCCGTTTTTTTCTTTCACTTTTATATACTTGACACTCTCAATCGCTCCTCGACAGAATGTTTACCTTGGGGGTCAGCCAAGGCCTGGTGACAAGCAGGATGAGGACATCATAATGACCAGCACTGGACCGGCATTTTGAATATCATGTGATTCATGTCCATAAAGGGGAAAGCTTACTACTGAAGTACAAGATCCTGTGCAGAGGTATCATTTTGAATATCATACTTCCAATCAAACTCATATTATCAAAACTTATATATGGTAATTGTTTTCTAGTCTATATATCACATGCATGGGGGTAGTATAGTTTTGCACTTGTTTTAGATTGTATTGGAGTGAATCCATTGGGTGGGTCGTGGTGGATGAAAGTGCTAAACATTTCAAATTGAGAATGATATTGGGTTTTTTTGGGACGCGGTAAGAAAGTGTCAGTTCCTAGATAGACATTTCTACAATTGCAAGTGACATTTTAAACAGTATGCTCAGTGGCTGCTATGATGCTTTAGATGCTGTCATGTATACCTTGCTTAGATGCTTTAGATGATTAACCATCTTCCAAGAGATGTTCATGATGGGTCTTAAGTTCCAATTGACAGATATTTATCCTCTTGTCTTACTTTTCAAATTTATGTGTCCAGGGTAATCAGTATGAAAACTTTCATAAATCATGCCAATGAGTATTGCAAAGCATTTGAATCTACAGTAACATCCAACTACACTTGATCATCCATTCCTATCTCGATTTTATTTACGAATCGGTTTTGTAGTTGATTAACCGCTCAAACTACACTGAGCTTGCTCGATGCTATCAGAATCTCAAGGACCAAGGTTTGTGTTTATTCTCCGCATCGTGTTTTATATGAGCGTGAACATTATTGTTTTCAGTTAGATTTTTTGTCTTCAAAGCTTAGTAATAATAGTTCAAAGCTGGTGGTGGTGGGATTGGGAGTGCCCATCTATTCCGGTGGTTATAACAAGCTTGTTTCTCTTTTATACTTATACAGATATGCTCAGTCGATGATGGCGATGCCCATACATTATGGGAAGCAATTGCAGGTCATGTTTCATATAAGGTGCGAATAGTAACCCCAGGTTCTGTGTTATATCTTATTACACATTGTATTTTACCATTAACCTTAACTTCTACCTCTTTTCAAGCCTCAACTTAAATTTTAGACAAACATTGTTTACGTAGTAAGTTTTCTATCGAGATTTTCTTTGATGTGAAGTGTCAACATTTTGGTTTCGTCAATAAACTATGAGGCTTTTGTATCAACTTCAGTTGGACTGTAATTTTGTCTTGTACTCTGCAGGATATTGATATTACACCAATATTGGTACTTCTATTTACAACATATATGTAACAACTGAAGGTATTCTTATGAACTAATTCATATTTTCGGATTCAGAAACTTGGATTCGTGACCATTGTTAGCATTTATCTTTGAATCAACCAAATAATTGTATGGTTTATTATAGTTCATCTGTTACATGATTCAACTCCAGGAATTCATAGGATTCATATCTTTATTACAAACTGATATATCTTGATGGATTGTGATGACGAACCATATGTTCATATGAAAAATTGGTCCTTTTAATTGATCTACAATGGTATATTCCGGTGAAGAAATCTACCGGAATTATCGCCGGAATTTATTATTTTTTACCTGTAAATAGTTTTGCAACGTATATAAATGTTGCTCAAATTCGTTTAATACGTTGCCTAAATTAGTGTAAACGTTGCACAAATTCAAGAATGTGTTGCACAAATTGCAAAATAAAACGTTTATGAATTAGTTGTGCAACGGATATATACGTTGAACAAATTAATTTGCCCAACGGTGGCGTTGCACCAAAATTTGCTACGCCATATTCCCAACGGATATAAGCATTGTTTAAATTCTTTGCAACGTGTATATCCGTCCCAAATTGGCTGTTTTGGTGTAGTGACTCAAAGCGTTACGGGTCGGAACGAGACTTACGCATATATTTATTTTTGCTAATTTACTTTTTTACCAAACATAATCGAAACTTTTATACATTAATTGAAGTATATGAAATACATTAAACATCGTTCAAAACATTTTCATCTAAACATTTTTTTTTTTATTCAATTTAGGCTTCGAACAATACAAGAAAACAATGCAATCATTAAGCTACTCATTTCTAGCTTCCACTTCCAACTTCCATAAATCGGCAAGGAATGTCAATTCGGGTGAGATGACAGCTCAATAGAATGTATTCGATCCCTTTCTCAAAATATATCAAAACATGTCAACCAATCAAACAAAACGTGTACAACAATAGTATATAGTGCACCTTCAAGGGTTTAATTATATTTATGTTCATCAACTATATTCACAATCTATCAACTCCTCTTAAATGCACGAGTATCCTCGGTTCGTGCCCCGCCTAATCCGTGTATCCTCGGCACGGGACCGCCAACCTCACTTGTACGAGTATCCTTGGGTCGTGCCCCACCTATCCGTATATCCTCGATGCACGGCACCGCCATTTAAACAAATATATTCATTCATTTATAAATTCACACTACCGTTGCACGAGTATCCTTGGGTCGTGCCCCACCTATCCGTATGTATATCGCATTCATGTATAAATTCACACTACTCTTACACGAGTATCCTTGGGTCATGCCCCACCTATCCGTATATCCTCCTGCAGACACCATCGCCAAACAAGCATATCCAATTATTGAAAATCATATAATATACATATTGATATTACAAACCACTTCATCAACAATTTATAAATTCACAACCCATCTAACGATATAGTTCTTTTAAGCATTTAAGCAAACACATTAACTGCATAATTTTATTCTATAGGTTTCATAATGATAAATTTGTCCGATCTACCTCAAAATTTAGTGAACATTCCTGACACCATAATGTATAACATATCCAAATTTCACATGAAACTAACGGCTCAATCAAAAGATATTGACCGCATTACAAAATCTAGGCAGATAACATCATTTTACCAAAATATTCACCATTAATTCATATTAGTCTCAAATTAAGCAAACTAAAAGCACAATGAAACATAATACACGTATCTACAACTTTTGTTAAGACCTCAAATCATTTTACATTATTAAGACTTCCTAAGAACATCAAAACCACAACAAAACGAAACTGTCCAAAATTTCAGAAATCACAATCCAAATTACAAGGAACATTCAACGGTGAATTTTCGTAGAAAAAGTCTCAAATTTTAACAAGAGATACCTAATCATGTTATAAATCAATATAAGAAGCCTGATCATCAATAAGAGATATATATGTTTATTCAATTAAATTTCAAAAACCTAACAATACAAAGGCATACGAAATAAACACCAAAAGAGAAAGGGTTTCACATTCTACCTCAATTCCATTGATTCTCCACTAATTTTCCTAATTAAAACTCTCCTCAAGACCTCCAATTCATCTTCTTCCTTTCCATAGCTTTCTCCTCCAAATAACTTTAGCCTTTTGGTTTTCTAATCTCTAAATTCTCTCTCCAAAAATCTAATATAAAACTTATAATAATAATCAATATTTTCTTTATTTATATCAATTATCTTCTCATTTTTATTCATTTTATTTACTTAATAAAATATATTAGGTGACTCTATTTCTACCCAACTCCTAGTCTTTTCTAGTTCAAACAACTCAGCTAGGTTAAGGCAAGGGAAATAACTTATACCACATGGTTAGCGAAATGGGGTATAACCCTACCCAGAACGGTAATTAAAAATACAGGGTTTTATAGTTTCCACATTAAACCAAACAATTAACTCAATCAATCGGTGTTAGGATTTTTAGTCCTCCTGTTACACAGGGTGGAAGAAAAAAGAAGAAACGGAGAATAAATAATCGAGGAGAGAGAACATGTAAAAAGTCAACAAAGTATTGCTCTATTAAATCTGGTGGGTTAGTAAAAAAAAAAAAAAACCGTGTGTTTTATCAATTGATCTCAGCCGTTAAAAGTGATAAAAATCATTGGTCGCAACGGTTTGTGATTTGTCTGTCATTTTAAGCTCAATCACCTAATCCCGCCCCTTTGATCAAATTTACAACAATAGGTTGTTAACTATCTCTCTCCCACGGAAACAAGTTACAAGCAGTGGTGAAGCCATGATTTAAATGTTGGAGGGGCCAACAAAATTGAAACTATAATAATATAGTAGTATTTTTTTTAAAAACTTTTTTATACTACAAGAAAACAAATCGAATTGCTAGAAAAACTTAAGAAAAGAGCAATAGTTAATGCTTTCACTTCGTTATATAGATTAATTAAAAATTAAAATTCGTACTTTTTCCGAACATCAAAAAATCATTTATAGTTAAATTTAAGTTAAATGCTTTTGCGATTCTTTTCCAGTGTACGCAATTAAAGAATTATTTAGGAAAAATATCATCCTTCTTATTGTGAAGCCGAATTTGGACAATACAAGAAGTAAAAATTGATACCTTGAGTAGTTTTTATAATTGATTTGTATTAAGGTTTGGTTTAGTTTTAATGTAACAAGGCCCAAAAGTCCAAACCATGTGTGTTTAAAACACTATAAAATTCTAATCCTAGCTAATTAGTAGAGTTGAGATTTTCCTTTTAGAAATTGGACAGATCATAGTTCCTAAATTTAAGAAAGTTATGAAAACAACAAAGGTGTAAAATGACAAACAACTTAGTAGAAAAATGTATACGAAATCACTGGGCTTCTACAATAGCAGCAGCATCGGAGTAACTCCTACTAGTGACGATCATGATCAAATTTCAGAAACTTCATTGAAGATTTTAAGTTTCAAATTCCACAGTCTATCAACTATGTATATGCCTTAACATGCATCTCTATGGGCCGGTGGATACTAGTCCATACATTGTAACTGACTTGTCCCTAAATTGTAATAGCTTTTTATATTTTGCATTTGCTAGTATTGCATTAGGTTCAATATAGCTTTTTAGGTTAGTCCTGTTCAAGTTTGTATTGCATTAGCTTAATCAAGTTTAAGTCTGTAATTGTTCTTGTTTCTTTTTTCAGTCTCTTAATTAGTAGTAGTATTATCATTTCTATTCTCGAGTTGTATTTTGCTTGCACCTGATTGGAGATTTCTTCGAGCAACAACCAAATCTAAAGCCACATTTAGATGATATGGATCAAGCCGACAAAACAAGAGATCGAAAGATATCGTTCGGGCACTACTCCTCAACATTCGGATGCAAATGACTGTTTAGCAACTTCTTTCGACTGTATCGAACCCTTCTCCCATCAACTAAACTCATGTGGGCACTAGTCTGTCCATCAAAAGTACAACTTTTCTTGTGGAAAGCATTGACCGAAGGTCTTTCGACTCCAACATCCTCCCCCGATGCAACTCCGATCCGAAGGCTGCTATTCATATTATGCTCCAATATGATGTTGTAACTAATAAATCTTAGGGTATCAGATACCCTTATGTAATAGCCCCGTAGTAATTTAATAAATTTTCATGCTTCAAAAAAAAAAAAAAAAACTTAGTAGAAAAGTTTATCAGGGCTAAGTTATAAAAATTATGATGGAATATAAATATATAATTGTACGAGATCTTGAAAATGTTGGCCACCCCAAGTTTTTTTTTTTTTTTTTTTTTTCTGGAAGAATTGTTTTGGGCTATATTCTTAACTCTTATAAGGAGTTATTTACGAAAAAGCGTTTTCCTAAAACTCATAACAACATCAAAGTAAGCCTGACCATACATTCATTTCAAGAGGGATAGGGAAGTTACCTATACACTTGTTTCACTTTTTTCCCTTTTCTTTCTGTGGTGCACACACAAAATATAATCTCACGTGATACTCCTTATCCAACCGCTGTCCCCACCTATGATCTTACCACTTCGGAAAAGTATCAAACTATAGTAACACTAAGAGAGTAATAGTGGTTCCCGCCTGCTGGGGTAGTTGTTTCAGTCGGGATTATGACGGAATTTCCCGTCGGTGAACCCAACACTTTTTGAATAAATAAAGATGGAAAGATTCTAATTTAGTGCTATCCAACTTTATTTTTTTTATCTATTTGACGAACTAATTCGGATGGTTCCACCTATTTGCCACCCACACTTTTCCTAATTGTCACTCCCAATAATTGTCACCCTACTTATCCTATTTGCCACCCATACATTTTCCTAAAGACTACTTCTTTACTTTTTGTTTACACCGAACAATAACCCGCCCAACTACCAACCCAAATATAAACCCAAATTATAAAATTTTCTTCTGCTACCGGGCACATTCTTCTGCTCCATCTCTCCCACCGATCATCACCATTCTTTGTTCCCATTATTATGTATTTCTGCAAAAGTAGTTGTCGTTTACCATTTCAATTATAAGGAACTGCATCAGCAGACACTAGTTAAAAGCACTAAGATAGAAAAATGGCATAACCATATCACTGTTATATATTAAACCCTAAAACAAGGGACCTTATTTGTTAGTCTTTCCCTCTTAAACTTTTCCATATTAGCCGTCATTTGATCGCGGAGATCTTGAAGATCACAAAATAATCAATATACGATTTTGCTAGTAGTTTATATTCCCTGAATTTCCATGTACTTTGTTGATTATGTTTAAAAAAACAAAAATAAACCGAACAACAGTAATAATTTCCGTGTATCTTCCTTAATGAATTTGTTGTACTTGAATCAAGAAATTAGTCTTCAAACGTCTACTTGGTATCTTGTTCCTCTTTTTCTAGAGAAAACTATGTTGGAAATGATTTTGGGGTTAATGGCTAATGGGTTTTGAAAATGATTTGAAAATGGGCTCACCACTCAACTGTGGTTTATGGGAAACTTTTTTTTATTGCTCTCAAACTTGTCGTACACAGACCTTACTTCTCTTACAAAGACTCACTTAGTCACTTGAATTTTCTCACTCTTTCTCACCTTACCACTCAGATTTCTTTTCACTCGATTACACCTCAAATGCTACCACACCATCCCCTTTTATAGGGTAGCTTCACCGACCTAGGAAGACTCTAGACACCTCTATACAAATATCTCCAACTACCGATTCTGACTACACTAGAATACTCTAGAGTAGATTTGGACAAACGGAGTTCCTAGGCTGTTCTAGAATAATCTATATTATCTACTTTTTTTTTTCACGTTCAGAACTCTCTAGACATAGTTGTCTAGCAAATTCGAGACCACCGGCTTAGCTAGCTTAATGCTAGATTTATCTAGACTCTTCTAGGCTAATAAAAAATCAAGTTTACATTTTTAACAAATTCGCCCTTAAACTGGATTTGTAGTAACTCAAAGAATCTCACGTAATTTGACGAAGACCTCGTGCTTTAGTGGTTTCGTGAATATATCCATAACTCTGGTCTTGAGACTTAGTTTATTTCATTGTACCTTATTCTCCGATATGCACTCGCGGATAAAAATGGTACTGGTGTGTCGATGTGCTTGCTGCGATTGTGGAACACTTGGGTTCTTTGCTAAAGCCATAGCCGAATTGTTGTCTACAAATATTGTAGTCGGTTCTTCCTGCTCCATTTTTAAGCTCCTTCATTAAACTCCTTAACCATATCGCGTGATGCAGACATGATGCTTTGTGTGACGTACTCAAACACGCAAGTGGAGAGTGTGACGATCGGTTGCTTCTTCGAACTCAAGTGAAGCTTGGTATCTCCGAGGAAAATACAAATCCAGTAGTACTTTTCCGTTCATCTAAATCTCCGGCCCAATCACTATCACTATATCCAACGAGTTTGTACTTGTCTCCACGACAAGTAAAATAAACCAAATCAAGCGTACCTTTTAAGTAGCGCAAAATTCTCTTGGCAACCTTCATATGGGTAGTCGTAGGTTGCTTCCATGTAGCGACTGATTAGCCCCACTCCATAGAGAATATCTAGCCTTGTACAAGTCAAGTATCTCAAGCTTCCAACAAGACTCTTGTAAAGAGTCGGGTTGACCTTCTCGCCTCCATCGACTTTTGATAGCTTGATTCCGCATTCCACGGGAGTGATTGCTGGATTGCACTTCTCCATTTTAAATTTCTTAAGAATTTCCTTAGCATATCCTTCTTGAGATATAAATATTCCATTTTCTTGTTGTTTTACTTCAAGCCCGAGATAGTATGACATAAGACCGATGTTCGTCATCTCAAATTCTCTCGTCATCGCTTTCTTGAACTCTTCAAACATTGTCGGGTTATTGCCCGTGAAGATCAAATCATTTACGTACAGGCGGTTGTTAATATTTCTCCTTTTTCATTCACCTTCACATAGAGAGCATATTCATGTGGGCACTTATCAAATTATTTTCTTGGAAGTACTTGTCGATCTCTTTGTATTCACGCCCCGGTATCCTGTTTTAGGCCGTAAAAAGCCTTTTTCAATTTAAGGACTTTGTCTCCATGTCCTCTGGCTTCGTACCCAGGTGGATGCTCGACGTATACCACCTCTTCAAGATGCCCATTTAGAAAGGTAGACTTGACGTCCATTTGATGGACTTTCCATTTATTTTGAGAAGCTAGAGAAATAATTAGTCCAATAGTTTCAAGACGGGCGACATGAGCAAATACCTCATCATAATCGGTGCCTGCTCTTTGGTTGTAACCTTTCACAACTAATCTTGCCTTGTATCTTTCAACCTCCCCTTTAGTGTTTTTCTTGGATTTGTACACCCATTTTACTCCAATTGCTCTTTGTCCTTTCGGAAGTGTTCAAGCTCCCAGGTGTTATTTTTCTCGATAGCCTTGATTTCTTCATCCATTGCCTTTCTCCATTTCTCGCTTTCGATGGCTTCTTCGAAATTTATTGGTTCACTTTCTGCAAAGAGACAAAAGAGAGATATATTGCCTCCGTAGATGTCATTTAAACTCCTCGTCCGTAAGGGCCTTTCGCTAGAACTTTCATCTGCTGATGATGGATCATCATGATGCACTGCTGGAGGTGATGGTGGTGGTGAGGTAGCTGGAGCAACTGGTTCGGGTGGTTGTTGTTCTTCTTCTTCTACAATAGGGAGAAAATTGTAATACTTTTCTTAAATGCCGAAATCCCAGGAAGCCTTCTTCATCGAACTCCACATCTTTGCTTGTGACGATATTTCTATTGACTGGATCGTACAACTTGCATCCCTTGGATCGAGGGTCATAACCGATAAATATGTACTTGGCGCTCTTGTCATCCAACTTCGTTCTTAGCTGACTCAACATATGAGCATATACGATACTTCCGAATACTCGTAATGTGAGACGCCCGGTTTCACTCCGCTCCATGCTTCTAAAGGAGTCATGTTCCACACGATTTTTGCTCTGGACAACGGTTTATCGTGTAAACGCACAATCAACTGCTTCGCCCAAAACTCCTCGGGCACTTTCTTTGTCTTGACATACTCCGGGCCAATTGTTCTGCTTTCTCCTTTCGGCAACTCCATTTTTTGAGGTGTATATGGAACCGTAAGAGGCCGACGGATTCCATTGTCTTCTCGTAAGACTCGAACTCCCTCGAAGTAAATTCTCCTCCTCTGTCTGATCTCATAACCACAATTTCAAAGCCACTTTCTTTCTCCACAAGGGATTTAAATTTTTAAAATTGGAGAAAATCTCCGATTTTTGTTTCAAGAAATAAACCCATATCTTTCGACTAAAATCGTCGACAAATATGAGGAAATAGTTATTTCCACCATACGAGCTGGACTTTATTGGTCCACAAACATCTGTAGAACCAATTGCAGCGGTTTTGTGGCTCTTGAAAACGTTTCCTTAGGAAAACTTTTTCTGAAATGTTTCCCAAGTAAACATCCTTCGCAAAGTTGATCCGAGTGGTCTATGCTTGGCAAACCTCTAACCATATTTTGTTTGGACGTTAATTTTAATCCTCCAAAATTGAGGTGTCCATACCTAAGATGCCAGAGCCATGACGAGTCTTTCACACAAGCAGTCAGACATCTTGCGACGTCATTTTGAATGTTCAGATAGAACATCCTATTTCCCGTCATTGGCACTTTGACAATTAGTTTTCCTCTATTATCTCTTATGAAAAGACTAAGGTTCTCCATCTTCATCCTATAGCCTTTTTCTAAGAGTTGTCCCAAACTTAATATATTCATTTTTATTTACATTAGGGACATAGTAAACATTAGAAATAAATTGGTGACTTCCATTTTTTAACCGAATCAAGATTTTGCCAAGACCACACCGGAGTTTTCGCTCCATTTACGAACGTCACGTTTCCTCGAATCGGTTCATCAAGCTCCACGAACTTCTCCTTCAGTGCGCACATATGGTTGCTTGCTCCCGTATCAAACACCCATGTATAGTTTTCATCATAGTCACCTCCTTTACACGCCACCAACAAGGTCTGGTCTTCCTGATTTTCTTTACTAGCGTAGTTTGCTCTCTCCTCGACATTATTTGAATAAGATCGACAGTCCGAAGCATAATGACCACGCTTATGACAATTATAGCACTCAACTTGAGATTTGTCATACCTTGGCCTATTATTTTTGTGCCATGAATTGTTTCCTCTGCCACGACCTCTTGTGAAGCTTGACCTCTGGCCCCTAAGATCATCGTTATTCTACTTGCCTCTTCCTCTTCCGCCGTAGTAGCCGCGTCCTCTTCCTCTAGCATTACTACTAGAGCTCTCCCATTTGTCTTTCAAAGTGAGCTTCGCTTGTAGAACTTGTTCTACTGCTCCCTCTTTGCTTATCTTTCTCATTCTTTCTTCATGGGCTTGTCTGATCCCATGAGCTCATCTATGGTCATGGATTCGACGTCTTTGGACTCCTCAATTGCGATGACGATATAATCAAATTTTGGAACGAGTGACCGCAATATTTTTTCGATCACACGACTATCACTCATGACCTCACCATTTCTTCTTAGTTGATTGACGACAACTAAAACTAATCCGATATTAATTCGGACTCTTTCATGGAGAGAGATTCAAACTCACCTCTTAGAGTTTGCAACCGCACCTTCTTCACTTTATCCACGCCTTAATAGGAATTTTGCAAAATCTCCCATGCTTGCTTTGCACTAGCGGCTCTTGATATCTTCTCGAAGGACGACTCATCCATGCCTTGATAAATAAGGAAAAGAGCTCTTTTATCTCTCTTTCTCGAAATACGTAGCGTATCTTTTTCATTTTGTGGTAGCGTCGCTTCATCTTCCGGTTCGACATAACCTTTTTCTATTATCTCCCATGCATCTTGCGAGCCTAGTAACGCCTTCATTTGAATGCTACAATTTTCATAATTATCTTTGGTGAGCTTAGGAATTTGGCGGCTCTGAAATGTTTCCCTTCCAAATTCCTAAGCTCACCAAAGATAATTATGAAAATTGTAGCATTCAAATGAAGGCGTAAATAGGCTCGCAAGATGCATGGAAGATAATAGAAAAAGGTTATGTCGAACCAGAAGATAAAACGGCGCTACCACAAAATGAAAAAGATACACTGCGTATTTCGAGAAAGAGAGATAAAAGAGCTTTTTCCTTATTTATCAAGGCATGGATGAGTCGTCACTCGAGAAGATATCAAGAATCGCTAGTGCAAAGCAAGCATGGAAGATTTTGCAAAATTCCTACAAAAGCGGAGATAAAGTGAAGAAGGTACGGTTGCAAACTCTAAGAGGTGAGTTTGAATCTCCCTCCATGAAAGAGTCCGAAGTTGGAATTAAACATAAAACTTTGGAGATATACGAGCATAGTTGTGTCGCTCGTATAGAGCTCCTATGAAGCAAGATTAACTCTCTAAAAACTCTTGATCTTATTATATTCAGTTCTTGCTTCGTTTTTTACAATTACAAATGATACTGCAAATGCCTATTTATAGGAATACAAGACAGACTATCCAGCTTCTCTAGAATATTCTTTTTATCTCTAGAAAACTGGGTCTCTTTTCCACATTTACACCGGACTTTACTAACTGTCCTTATATTCTAGCTTGTTCTAGATTTCTCTTACAGACTAGCCAACCCTTTACAACTTTGACTGTTGACCGTGTAGAATTCTCTACACAACTCCACACTTATCTGAACTTATCTAGATAAAACTAGATTACAAATTACTATTTCCAACAAACTATTCTCAATGCCACAATGCCAAAAATTAGGCTCTATGCCAGAAATTGGTCTTTAATTCAAAAATTAGCATCTCATGATCTTTCAAATGGGGAAGCTATTAAGTGCCGTCTCAAGAATGAACTCCTACATTCATCGCCTTCTGAGAATCAGGGTCAGTTCATTTTGGGTTTTTCTGTTTGTTTTCACTTTTAATTTTATTAGTCCGTTGCTAATCAATGGAAGGGAAATGCTTAAAGTGGGGTTAAGAAAGAAATCAGCGAATGAAATTTCAGTTTGATTTCATGTTTTTAGACTAATTGATATGGCGTGTTGCAGATTATGTTGAAATTATTGTGGACAAAGGTGGGAAAGAAGTCTTGAATTGTCTTGACATGTTGAGGAGTGTGGGAGATGGCGACTGGAAGGTACTTAATTTTGTCATTGCGGAGAGAGTTGCGAGTTATCAACCTTTCTATTGTACTTATAGATTTTTCTACTGACAGTTGAAACAAGATACTGATGAGTATCGAGTAATGTACCGAGAAGGACCTCAAGGCGCTCCGCTACATTCACTACTTGTTGAAGGCTTTGTTGATGGTCCTATGGATGTTTGTGAGTAAACTTTGATCTACTTATATTTTTCTTCTATTGAATTGAATTGAATTACACAAGGTTTCATAAATGGTTAATAGAAATTTGTTAAGTTCGCAACCATTTTTGGTTGTAGGTGTATGTCTTGGATGGGAAGTAGCTCTATTTCATAGATGGTGAGAACTGTCTCCATGTTATTCATTCCTTGGTTTTAGATGTTCAAGTTTTCTCGGATAGCATATAATTTTCCCTCAGTAAAGATATTACTGCATTTGCTGTTACTATTGCTTTTAGGTGGCCTCAGTTCAACTTTCCTACTTTCAAAATCATAGAATCTAAATGTGTCCAAAAGGTTCGAATTGGCGAACAGATTGCTTTGGTGAGGTAAGAGTAAGACCTACACGATATGGATCGATTCTCATTTTATGGATGTTCTGAAGTGATGATCCCCCACCTCAGGATACTGATTTTTTTGTTAATTATTTGGAAGAAAGGAGGAATTGTGCCTGGCCTTTATCAGTTAGCTAGAGAGGTTGTTGTGCACTGTTTTTGAAGTCGGAATTTTTAGAAGACGATCTTCTCATTTTTGTTCTGAATTCGGTAGGTCCTTTGAAATTGTTCATCTTTTCCGCGTTTCTCAAGGTATTTTTAACTTTTAACAGCATAGCATAGTAAGGACTCAGGACTTTTTCCTTTGTTCACATTCAGGTGACTGATACAAAGAGTGTTGATAGAAGTACACATGGGTTCACCAATGATGGGATACCTGAAGTAAAAATATCGTGCGCGCAGAGCTGGTAGGAGGCTTTGCCTTGCAAAAGCTTACCTCTAACAGAAGTTACTTTTGGTGAGTGGGTCTAAGGCACATTCACTCTGAAACTTTATAATCCCTACACTGGAGGAAGAATCCTCCAGTTAATGGGTTGATCTTACTCTTTGTTCTTCACGTATGATGCTTCACTATGCCAGAAGCATATCTTGTTCATGTTCGTAGAGGGGAAATTAATTTCAGTTACCAAATAAGTTTTTTTTTTTTTCATTGGCGATGGCGGCATTTTTTGCAGGACAATAGTGACCATGAACATAAAGCCGTATATTGTTCCCCTGTCACTTATTAATTTTTTTGTTGAGGCAGATCGTAGGCAGTGGTTTTAAGCTCTATAAAAAGGTCTGATTTCTAATTATGCCAAACCAAGTGAGATATTTATCTGCTATAGTGCCTAATTATTTTCCTATTAACCAAGTCTGTTGTATTCTAGGCAGTTGCATCTGTGGCTAAAGGTGATGAGGATTTCGGGCAAGGCCTTAAAGGACACAGTGTATATTCGAATACATGAAGGTTGGAATCACGAGAATAGAATTGAAGATGGATTCAGAACCAGATATACCAATGGTCGAGAAATCTGCACACAACTGCCACGGAAAATCTGGGACTGAAAGTTTACCTGTTGATACAACAGTTACAGCCAAGACTTCTCTTGGTGATCATCTTTTCATTCAAAGTAAGCAGGAAGATACGTCAGTTTCAGGTCAGACTTCTCAACATGGGATTGAGGATGAAGAGATTGAGCAGCACACAAAGTCTGAAGAGGCTGGAAATGAGATTTTATCTATTGACCAATCTTCATCCCGTTCACAATCGGAACAGATTAGCAAAGAGAAGAAGGTGGTTATCAGTCCGGAGGTTGAACATGCTCTTGGCATATTAAACAATATCATTTCAATGGTCAGGGGAAGTGGAATTAATATCCAGATTTGGTCCGATTTGGCTCTACCAATCAAGAGCTAGTAAATTCTGGAACGACACCTCAAGATCATTCTGGCAGTGCAATTTGTGTTGAATCATTAGTAAAAGAAGTGTGTCCGTATCAAACGACACAAACAACAACAAAACAAAACCTACTGGTGCCAGAAAATCTCAAGACTATGTATTGAATTCTTCCAGGGTCGGACGGTAGGAGAGTCGTCGTGCATCAGTATTAGAAAACATGAGCAAAGACTATTCTGAAGTTCCTGTCAATGAAAACTATGAAGGTAGTAACATTACTAATGGTGGAGAAAATTCCAGGCAAAGAAAGAAGCACTGTTTCTGTTGCTTCCACTCTGCTGCAGACCAGTAGAGTGATGGGGGTTTTGTAATGGTGATATGATCAGTACATTTTAAATCCTTTTAGAAGCAACCCCATCAAATCTCAGCGTCACTAAGCCTCTGACTAGTGCTCAAGGGGATTATCCCATGAGAGGAAGTAGCAGCTGCAGACTCACTGTTTGAGTTGGAGCTTTGAGCCCCAAGAGTCCAAGACACATTACACAAAATGTAAATTACAGAGGCAAAAGAAACCTTGCTGGGCCTGAGAAAATACAATTCATAGACAAGATGACCTGGAGAGTCGAGCATACATTACTCACAATTAAACAGCTGTCAGTCATATAGCTTGTGAGTTAGACGTTTACCTAAAAATTTGCTCATTCTTTCCTTGATGACTCGAAGTTAGCTCGCTTGTTTTTTTTGTTTTTCCCTTTTTCTTTTGATGTATAGTTTTTTTTTTTTTTTGGATAAAGAGAAATTTATTGAAAATTAACCAGGTATGTGATCTTTTGCCAGAAGATCACAGATGCCTGGATCAAAGTTTTCAAAAGACAAAACTGAAGATGCTGTTTGTAGCTTTTTGGTCCTTGCTTTTTTTTGCTAGAGAATCTGTGTAATGATCTACGTTACAAATTAGCTCAGTTAGCAACTCAGGGAAGGGGAGATCGAAATTAGAGAAGAAGAAACTGGTTATTTTTCATTAAGGAACTCAGGTGCTATAATGATTGGTCTTAAAGGACCTATCCAGAACAAGAGATCGGACGGTTCTCAGCTCATCAGGCTAACACACATCTAACAAAACCCTAATAACTTAAAAGAAGCCTAACTAAACAAACTGACTAAGGCATAAGCCCAACAGTAAACTAAACTGGCTAAAGTCTAAGATTAAGCCCAACAACTCTTAATACATGACTCGTTCATGACAAATCCCTCTCCTTCACCTGATCCTTGTCCGGCTCTGCATAGCTTGCTTGTCCTCCCAGGTAGCTGTATCTGCTGATAAGCCTTCCCACTGGATCAAAACTTGTGAGACATCTTGCTTATTCTTCCTAATCATTCTTGTATCCAGTACATGCAATGGCCTAATCTTCATTTCCCCTTCTTTAGTGGTTGCTGGCAGTTCAGTTTGTGGTAGTTAACTAGCTCCCAGTTTGGATTTCAATTGGGATACATGAAAAGTAGGATGTATCTTTGACCCTACCGGTAGTTTCATCTTGTAAGCCACCTTGGCAATCTTTTCTATAACTTGATAAGGACCAAAGAACTTAGTAGATAACTTAAGGTTCCTTCTTAGTTTCACAGTGGTCTGTCTGTAAGGTTGTAACCTGAGATAGACCCAATCTCCTACTTCAAAGGACCTTTCAGATCTCTTTTTATCAGCCTGCTGTTTGATCCTGTGTTGTCTTTGCTTCTAATGTCCCCTTGAGTATCTGTCCCATGAGCTGTCTCTGTTGCATATATTTATCAACTTCTCCATTTACACCCTGAGCTGCTGAAGTAATACCAAATTGTGGAGGGGGATATCCATATGATGCTTCAAAAGGAGTAAGATTGAGACTTGTTTGGTAGCTAGTATTATACCACCACTCGCCTAAGGGTAACCAAGTGGCCCATTTGCTTGGCTTGAAACTTGTCATGCATCTGAGATAAGCCTCCACACAAGCATTTACCCTCTCAGTTTGACCATCAGTCTGGGGATGGTAAGATGTGCTGAGGTGTAAGGATGTACCCAGTCTTGCAAATAGAGCTTACCAAAAATTGCTTATAAAGACACTATCTCTGTCTGACACAATGCTCTTAGGGAGACCATGGAGTTTAAAAACTGAGTCTAGGAATACCTTAGCCACTGAGGCTGCTGTATATGGGTGGCTCAATGCTAAGAAATGACTGTATTTGGAGAATCTGTCCACCACCACCAATGATCACTCTTCCTTTAGACTTGGGTAGGCCCGTGATAAAGTCCATGCTGATATGCTCCCAAGCTTGTTCAGTACAAGAAGAGGTTGTAACAATCCACCAGAAGAGAAGTAAACCCCTTGTGTTGTTGGCAGATGTCACATTCTTGCACATACTTATTATTTGTTTATGCATTCCTACCCGTAAGAAAGTAGAGTTTAGCTTTCTCAGTAACTAGTTTGAACCCTGAATGGCCTCCAATCACGTAAGAATGGACCGAAGCAATGATTTTCTCGCCCTTAAATCTCCTCCTTCACCAATATATATCCTTCCTTTGTACTTTAGTAATCCCCCAACATAAGAGTAATCTCCATATGAGTTGTCTTGAGTTAACATTTTTGGAAACAATTTTTGAGCTTTAGAGTCACCCTCATAACTGTCTTGGACTTCCTTGAGCCAGTTAGGTTGTATTACACTCGAGGCTACTGCAAGATGGTCCTTCTTCTAGGTGTACTGTGGAAAATGCATGTGCCACTTTGTTTTCAGCTCCTTTCTTATATTTGAGCTCATAGTCATAACCCAATAACTTTGCCAACCATTTTTGTTGAAGCATTGAATGTATCCTCTGCTCCATGAAAATTTTTATGCTTTGGTGATCGGTATAGATGATAAACTTGTTCCCCATTAAGTATGACCTCCATTTATTAACAGCCATTACTACTGCCATTAGTTCTTTTTCATAAGTGGACATGGCTAAATACCTTTCTCCCATTCCTTCTTCAGAATGCTATTGGCTTATCTTCTTGCATCAACACAGCTCCAACTCCAGTATCACATGCATCTGTGGCCAATTCAAATGGCTTGTTAAAATATGGAAGCACCAGGACTGGAGTGGTGGTATCAGCCTTCTTGAGCTTCTCAAAAGCCTTCTGTGCAACATGACTCCACTGAAATTTGTTTTTCTTGAGCAACTCAGTGAGTGGTTTAGCTATCAACCCATAATCCTTGACAAACTTTCTATAATACCCAATTAGCCCCAAAAATCCTCTCAAATCTTTAATTGTCACTGGAGTTAGCCATTTGTCCATGCATTCTATTTTTGCTGGGTCTGCAAAGACTCCTTGTTCATTGATGATGTGGCCCAAGTATTCAATTTGTGGCTGTCCAAAAGAGCATTTACTGAGTTTGATAAACAAGGAATGTTTCTTGAGAATAGGGATGGCCATTTGCCCCATCCAAACCCATCCCCGTGGGTACCCGCCCCGTTTGGGTAGGGTTTTACCCGTACAAATGGGGATGGGGTCGGGTATGGGTAATACCCGAAACCTGTTACGGGGATGGGGCGGGATGGATTCAAGGTCCCCGCCCATACCCGCCCCATTGCTTCCATATTATAAGGGTTTCGCGTTTATGCGAGAATTTATATCGAATTTTATACTTCTACCACTTAGTCGAGCTTTCTTACATTTATAATATTCTTGATCGTTTTGTATATTCATCACTTTCGTTTCTTTGTTATGATCGGACACATTATTTGATCGTTCTTGTATCGAAAGGACAAGTAGAAAAACTAAGAAGTCATTTAAAGTCACTTAAAGATTCTTTTGTTCACCTTAAGATGAATTTACGAATTTAAAATTTTAGAATGCATTATTCTTATGTTATTATTTTTGTTTACTTCATATTTAAGTTTTGATTATAAATAAATTTATGTATTAACTCGTGTTACGGGTAACCCATGGAAAACCCGCCCCAAACGGGTATTCCCATACCCGCCCCCGCCCCAATTCATGTGGGTAATGGGTAGTGATGGGTATTTTTTTACTGAACTGGCAAGTGACTGGGATTGGCATACCCGCCCCATACCCGCCCCATGACCATCCCTACTTGAGAATTGATAGAGCTAGCTCCAAGTGCTTCTTGTGGGTCTCCATGTCAGGGCTGTAGATAAGAATATCATCAAAAAACACTAGTATGAACTTCCTTAAGTATGGCTTGAAGATGTCATTCATCAGTGCTTGGAAACTGGAAGGGGCATTTGTCAATCCAAAAGGCACGACAAGGAACTCATAGTGACCTTGATGTGTCTTGAAAGCAGTGTTTTGAGTATCAGCTGGGTACACTCTGATTTGGTGGTATCCTGCCCTCAAGTCTATCTTGGTGAAAAATCTTGCTCCTTTGAGTTCATCTAGCAACTCCTCTATCACTGGAATGGGATACTTATCCTTAACAGTGATCTCATTAATGTTTCTATAATCAACACAAAACCTCCACCCTCCATCTTTCTTCTTAACCAATAAAAATGGAGATGAGAATGGACTGTGTCTAGGCTTAATGATTCCTATGTCTAGCATTTCTTGAACTAATTATTATATTACCCCTTCTGCACATAAGGAATCCTGTAAAGCCTCTGGTTTGGTGGTGTGGATGATGGTTTGAGAGGAATGTGATGGTCATGGGATCTGATGGGTGGTAGTGTTTTGGGTTCTTGAAATAATGAGTTATAGGATTGTATAATAGGTTCCAAACATTCTAGTATGTTTCTTGTTGTTTCTTCAGCAGAGATTGAATATAAATGTCCCATTACCCCATGTCTGTTTTTACCAAAGTACTTCTTGCAAGCACTCCCTGTTATCATAGAAATTTTAGACTTTTCCAGATGCCGCAAAGAATATAATTTCTTCTCTATCCTTAGTGAAGGATATGGCCATCTTTTTGAAGTCAAACTTCACAGGACTAATGCCCTTCATCCAGTCAACTCCTAGCACCATGCCACACCCCCTAAATCCAACAACCTCATATCAAAGCTAAACTTGTGGTTCTTGCATGCTCCAGTTGAAATTAGGACATCTTGCATCACTGAGTAATTTATTTCCATCTGCCACAGCAACTTGGAATTTTGAAGTAGGCTCAATGAATGCTCCAGTTCTCTTGGCAAGTTCAGGGTCTATGAAGCTGTGTGTACTGCCACTATCCACTAGTATAGTGATAGACTTTCCATTGTTATCCTTGCCTTTAATTTTAATAGTGTTGTGAGAGATGTTACCTGACGGAGCATGTAATGAAATCTCTACTTTTTCCTCCAGTTCCTGGATTAATGGTGAGCTTCCTGGTGATTCTTCTCCGGATGTACACCTTTGCTCTTCTCATCACCTACTAGCATGAATAGTTACTGCTTACTGCATTTATGCCCCTGAGTGTACACCTCATCACAATTATAGCATAAGCCTCTTTCACGCCTAGAACTCATCTCAAAGATAGGTGAGCTTTTGATTGGTGGTAGCTTGGGGACCGCTCCTTCTCTTTGGAGAAGGAGAGCTTGTCTTTGGTGAAGTGACATATCCTCTGCTTGCCATCACTACTAGGAATGGACAAGTGGGAGGTAACTTTGGAATATACTTTATCCTTCTAGATGACTTATCCAGTATAGCTTCTTGGATCCTAGTTAGGTACATATCCTGCTTCAAGCTTGTAGGTGAAAACATTTGCACAGCTAGCTTGAGTTCTTCTTTTAATCCACTGACAAAGATGGAGGTTAAGTAATCTTCAATCAAGTGCTTGTTCTTAGCCAGCATAAGATCCTTCAATTCCTCAAATAGTTCCTGATACTCTAACACTGTCCCTTCTTGACTTAACTTATTGAACTCTCCAACAATATCATCATGACCCAGTTCTTGAAATCGAAATTTTATATCAACAACAAATTTTTCCCATACAATGACTTCTTTTCCTTCTTGATAGTCATGAAACCAATTATCGGCTTTGCCTTCTAAGTATAAGGAAGATAGCAAAACTTTCTGCTTCTCATCCATTATATGCATTTGGAAATACTTTCTACACTTCCTAATCCAAGATCTAGGGTTTACACCATCGAATTTTGGAAATTATACCTTGGGTCTTTGCGGATTAGAGAAATGAGGTGCAATTAGACGATTACCTCCATTGTTACTACCTCCTGCAGATCTTTCATGATGTTGATGTACTTCTGAATGGTTTGGTATTCCGTCGTTGACATTGAGTTTGTTAACGATTCTTTCTTCCATCGCTTCCATCTCTGAGTGTATTGATTTTCTAATATTACCTTAAGTTTCATCATACTTCCTAAGAAGCTCTTCATGGCCTTTCATCAGTGTATTGAACTTCTTATGCAGGCCATCAAAATCCTTTTGATTAACCATTTTCACTCACAGCACTCGATCGAGTGCTCGATACAAATTATAACGATCTACGTTAAAAATTAGCTCGGCTTAGCAACTCGGAAAGGGAAGATCGAAATCGAGAAGAAGAAATCAAGTATTTTTCATTAAGGAACTCAGGTGCTACAATGATTGGTCTTAAAGGACCTATCCACAACAAGAGATCGGACGGTTCCCAGCTCATCAAGCTAACACACATCTAACAAAACCGTAATAACTTAAAAGAAGACCAACTAAACAAACTGACTAATGCATAAGCCCAACAGTAAACTAAACTGGCTAAAGTCTAAGATTAAGCCCAACAACTCTTAATACATGACTCTTTCATGACAATGTGTCACTGTATTGTGACTTCGCTATATATCTAACCCGAGTTTAAGGAAGTTTTCCTAAAACCGTCACCACTTTGCGCAATATCTTTTCCGCCTTCGAAGGTTGGATATCTTTGCGCAGTACAATCTTCCACTGTACCAAAGACCAATATCCAAGTGTCAATCAATGTAAATCAACAACTAAAGGTTGGATATTCTAATTGATTGAACTTAACGCACAACCTGTGATATTTCAATCATATAACAAAATATAATGCGGAATAGAAGAAACACATACACCGAAGTTTTGTTAACGAGGAAAACGGTAAATGCAGAAAAACCCCGGGACCTAGTCCAGATTGAACACACATTGTATTAAGCCGCTACAGACACTAGCCTACTACAAACTAACTTCGGTCTGGACTGTAGTTGAAACCCAATTAATCTAACACTGATCCAAGGTACAATTGCGCCCCTTACGTCTCTGATCCTAGCAGGATACTACGCACTTGATTCCCTTAGCTGATCTCACCCACAACTAAGAGTTGCTACGACCCAATGTCGAAGACTTTAATAAACAAATCGGAATCACACAGAAAATACTACGGTAATAGATAAATCTGTCTCCCACAGAAATTCCTACGAGTTTTGTTCTGTCTTTTGATAAATCAAGGTGAACAAGAACCAATTGATAACCCATACTTATATTCCCGAAGAACAACCTAGTATTAGCAATCACCTCACAATAATTTTAATCGACGCGGCGAAAGAAGATATTGTGGAATCACAAACGATGAGATGAAAATGTTTGTGACTACTTTTATATCTTTCCTATCGGAGATATCAATCTCAAGCCAATCGTTACGATTGTACTCAATACGATTGAAACAACAAGATCGGAGATCACACAACTACAAGAAAGTAGTATCGGTGCCGCTTCACAATCCCAATGAAGTCTTCAAGTCGTTAACCTACATGGTCTTGGTAGAAACCTAAGGTTAAAGGAGAATCGACTCTAGCTTATACAACTAGTATCACAGGAGGTGTGGGGATTAGGTTTCCCAGTTGCTAGAGTTCTCCCTTATATAGTCTTTCAAATCAGGGTTTGCAATAAGTGTTAGCTTAGTAACAAAACATTCAATATTCACCGTTAGATGAAAACATGATTAGATTCAAGCTAATATCTTTCAACCGTTGGATCGAAAACTTAGCTTGTTACACACAAACGAAATGCACATTTTAGGTTTGTGTAACCTACGCAAACATGTACCTTTGTTGGTTCAACAATAGTTAACCAAATTGTTAGCCATATGAGCACTTTCATATCAACCATATTCTTCTTCACCATAACTAGTTCAAATGACTCAAATGAACTAGTTAGAGAGTTGTTCAATTGCTTAGATATCATAGAAGTATACAAGACACAATCGAAGCAAAAACGATTTGATTCACTCGAATTGTTTCATGAACTTTATAGCCACGGTTTGCAAATTGCATTCCTTAGTTTATATAAGTATGAGTTCACAAATAATCGTCTTTAGAAATAACCAACTCAAGTACGCGGACTAAGTTCGCGGACTTAAGTTCCAGGAATAAGTTTACAAACTCTAGCAGATTTTCTCGGGATGAGAACCTCCGACAGTTCGCGGACTGGGTTCGCGGACTGAGTTCGCAGACTCTTGTTCCGATTTTCCTGATCAAAAAGTACGCATACTTTGGTTCAAGGAATAAGGACTTGTACATATATGTGTTACCACACAATGCTTATATCCAACATTGGTTATATAATCTAAACTCTCATTTCAATCATTGAAACATTCTTAGATGACGTTATATAGTTGTTATTCACAAACTATTTTTCGTCAAAGCCATTTTCAAAGTGATTGAAACATAACATGACTTTCGTCACTAGGTAAAGATGAACTTGGCCAAAGCGAAAGCTTACCAACATATTTCGAGAAATAGATAAGCGAGATAAACTCGGCTCGAAATAGCAAATGTGTATAATCAGAGTCTATATAGCAAAACGACTTTTGTCTCAAGATAGTAGATAGAGTATATAAACTTTTGAGTGATAGATACGTTCAATTCTCCACATACCTTTTAGTCGATGAAGTTCCACCAGTTCCTTGAGTAGCTCTTCTTATTGTATAATGATTGCCATGGAGTTCTTGAGCTCAACTACACTTTCTATTCTAGTCCGAGACTTAGCTATAGTAGACTAGAAATCAAGACTTATAGTTTTGATCACTAACATTGACAAACATGCTTGAGATAGCAACACATGCGAGTTCGACCAGCAAAGGTTTCTAACAATCTCCCCTTTGTCAATTTTAGTGTCAAAACTATCAATACATATGGAATACAAAAATAAATAAATAAACTTTTGTAGCTGATGAGTGCCAAATATTGCATATTTCTACACCTTTTTATTGGCATTTAACTCATCTTTTGTGCTCATAAATCAGATATTATCCCAAATTCTGTATTTTCTTTGTTTTCAAGAATAAATATGGCTTTTCTTAAATATAGCCCACACTTTTATTATTGATAACCCATGAAACTTAGTCAAACAGATTGACCAATAAATCAAGTTTGACCATTTATAGTTATTATCCATAGCCCACGGAATTAAACTTGTCCGTTGAAATCGATACAACTCGCGTTCTTCATTATTTTTTCCATCAAAGTTTTTTTTTTTTTCGATTCCATCTCCTTACTTCTATGATCGACACTCTCTTCCCTTTTGAAATATATTTCGTTGATTCCTTATGGTCTCTGCAGCTTTCCTCCATCGCAAAATGAGCTCATTCCATTGCCATCTCGTATCACAAAATTTCACAAAGATCTCCATTCTCGAGCTCTTTTAATCTTCACCGCCAATGTAAATTTCATCACAAAGATCATCATCGCTCAAAGGCCAAAGACCCACAAGCTCTATCCTCTATGTTCTATCTCGATCACCATGAGCTTCTCCATCAAGAACATCGTCTGTTTAGTGCCATGGTTGGCAGAAACAAAGAACTCCTAGCTTCATCATCACACCTGATCTTTTTTTTTTTTTCAACAACTTATATAATCAGGACTTTATTAACAAAAACCCAAAACAAACAGGACAAACAAATATCATGACAAAGTATAAAGGACTTTACATATCACAATTTATTTGACATCAATCAAAGTATAAATTCATGTGGCTATAATTTGACATCAATCAAAATACAATCATGATGATTATAATAACGGGGAAGTAATAGAAAAATAAAAAAACGAGTTGGATCGGCCTCCTACTTAATTTCATGGGCTATATTTAACAATCAGAAAAGTCAAATTTGATTTATTAGTCAATTTGATTGACTAAGTCTGATGGGCTATCAATAATAAAAGTGTGGGCTATGTTTAAGAAAAGCCATAAATATTTGTACTAATTAATTTTGTGTTTTTAGGTAATAAATAAAGCTCGGAGAAATTGAGGAGCCAAAAGAGCAGAAAATTGGAGATGAGCGTCTATGGAGCAGAAAGCCAAAGCCCGCGCGCGCATCAGTTGCAACCCAACAAGGAGCAGCCCGTTTACAAGACATGGGCTCGAGCTATCCAAGACCCGGCCCATGACCCGAATCCAGACCCGATCAATCCTGAGCCGTGAGATTTGACGCATCCGCATCCAATGCTCGCTCCGTCCTTCCCATCAACACTCGATGCTCCAGCCTCACAACGAATCCATCAACCCTTTATCCATCGACAAAACTTCATTTCCCATCTTCTCTTCTCTTTTTTCTCCCCCGACACCAGCAGAGAACACCATACCTCCTCTTCCCCCTTCACCCATACCAGAGCCATCACCACCACCATCCTTTTCCCCTGACACCCCAACAGTGCATGCTTCACCTTCTTCCCCGTACCTGCTCTCTATCTCACTCATAGCTTCTTCCCTAGAAGTTAAGTCTGAGATAGGAAGAACTAGGGTTAGGGTTACATCAAATCAATTGAGGGAAACCATTGTTGCTGAGACGAATTGACAGAGGAGAGCACAATTCAGAGGGTATGGGCGAAAGGGTATGGTTTAATTTCTATTTTTGAAGTAAATTAGGGTTTGGGAATGGCATGTATAAATAGGGCTTTTGGGTGTGTGTTAGAGGGCATGCCTGGGCTAGCCAGAGCACCAATTTAGTTTAGTTTTGTGTTTAAACTCATTTAATTATGTTCTAAAGTAATCTGCTAGGGTGTTGTTGAAACCCTAGATAATATGTTGATTAATTCATATTGATGTTGTCATTATTCTTGTGCTTAATAGAAATAGGAGTTTAGTTAGTCGATTGATCCAATTCTCTTGATTGGTCAGTATCTGTAAGAAGACGACCAATACTAGGGGAGAATTAGATATAGTAGTTAGCAAATTCTCCATGTGAGACTTTCATGGAAGAAGATATGTGCTTAATGAGGTATGAGTGATGCTTAGTTAATTGACTAAGGAACTTGTGATAGAGTGTACTGTAAGAAGACACTCTATACTAGGAGGGAATTAGTGAGATTAGTGATACATTATTCTTTAGAATCTTCCTTAGGAAGGTACAAGAACACAACATTAATTGAATGACCTTAGCATAGAGTCAAGTGGTGGAATCAACTACCCTAGTGTCCTCCAAATTGTCACTATCCATTCGCAACCTTAGTTACAATTACAACAACAATTCAGTCGTTTCGACAACCCTAAATTGTGTCACTCTTTCCTTAGAAATCAGTTAGTAAGCCATTAAGTTAAACACCTCACACACACCATTTCTCTGTGGGATCGACCCGTATTTTCCCTTTTTTACATTGTAGACACCGTGCACTTGCGGTTTAACACGTAGGAAAACTCTTTTAAAGGCCTACCAAGTTTTTGGCGCCGCTGCCGGGGAATTGGTAGTGTGCCTTGTTGATTAAATTGCTTTCTACACTGATACTCACCCTGTATATACATGCTTTGTATTACTTTTTCTAGCCCTTTGATTAGTGTAACTTAGCATATTATATCATTGCGAGATAGTCATTAGTTTCTTTTTCGCATTGCATCTTCTATTGCATATTACATCATTGCATTTTAGTTAATCTTAACTGCATATTTGCATATCTCGCATCCTCATCTCAGGCATTGCATTTAGCATCCGACTTGGCTTATCACCATTGTTTCGTTTTTCTCACCGCACCGCATATCTTGTCATACTCATTTGACATCAACTGAGACTATTGAGGTCAACTGAGTGAGTTAACATAACAAGACCTGAGCTTATGCATGCCTTACCTCGGTGCACCACACCTCGAGACTCTCTGTGAACTGAAAACTGTCACCTGCTAAGCCTTCTTCACTAGCTGTCATTTGCACTTGCTGAATGCTAAATCTGCAAATCTGTAGTGGTTCTGTTAAATCCATGTGTTAATTGCTAGACTTTTATTCCTGTGCTAGATGAATCTTGAGTAGTGGTTCTGTTAATCCACTGATACTCAAACTCCTTTTAATCCTCCTGTGACACATCAGTATAAGCATCTTAGCAATTCTTGTCTAAACTTAGATCTCTGCTCCATTGTAATCGTGCATCTCGTGCACCTTACCATGTTTAAACTGCAATATTGGGAGCCGATATTTCCTTCTTGAGTAACAAAATCTGTGGTGCAGCTTAGCCAACCCAAGGAAGACAAGGAAAAGCGTAGGACTTGAGGTTAGCTTTGTGAATGAGTTATAACCGAACGTTGATATCTCACTGTGATTTTTGAACCTTGTATTGCCACGTGAATGAGCCGTGAAGTGTGCAAATACATCTCAACCGACTAGTGCGGTATTTTGTGACTCGTGTGCATAATAACTAGCTCTTGATTCGCATAAATATGATGCTTAATATGCATTGTATGCTCACTGAACTAGGATATCTGCATTAGCATAATCCTGTGACCTCTGAGACACAATTATCCCCTGTATTAAGTTGTCACATGTTCTTTGAGCATTGCCCCACTGCTTTGCGCACCGACATTGATATATTCTGTGCATTACTGAGCATCTTCACCTGTGAGCGGTTATTCCCTGACAATCTCACTACCCTGATTGCATGATAAAACCTGTGCTAGGTAGAGCTCACACCCTGAAATCTTTGTGCTCGTGTGTTCTGTGCCTTACCTTACATTGCTTCGTGCTTAGCTCCAGCCACCCGCATTTGTTGAGCCTAAGATGCAACTTGGTCAACCGAGATATCCAAATCTGCTGCAGCCGTGTGTAACATCAATCAATGCTGGTTGATATCAACTACCCCGCTTGATTCGAATAACCCCGAGCATAACCCCATCCCGTGGCTACTTGCCTTGGCTGATTGCCAGTGGTGCTCAACCTTGACCTTGTGCTGCATCTTGAATCTGTGAACCATGCCTGCATAATGCACTAGCCACCTTGCATAAGCCTATCAAGCAATCACCACCGTGATATTTTTGAAGCCCGTACTTGTGTGAACCGAGTTGTTGATGTACCCTTGCAAGAGTGTTAAAATCGATGCTATGCTTGTCTAACCCCCCGTGTTGCATACCCTGAATAGCTGTTCATCTGTTGCATGCCCTGCACCTTTGCACATGATCTGTGAACTTGAGTAACATGCTGTCTTGTTGATTCAATGAACCTTTAATGTTTTGAATGATATAAGCATGTTTTTCAGCTGAACTGGTTGCTTGCTGTAGTATTTATGCTTATATCATCACCCAACCCTTGCAACATATTGAATTTGTGCACCTTGCATTCTCGTCTTTCTTGTGCATCCGCCATCCTCGTGCTTAACTTTTTGTGTCTTTGTGTTATTTTTGTGAGTTGTGCCTCCTCGTGCATAAGACTCGCACACCAAAGAACTACCAAAGACTTTTGTGTTGCAGACCTTGTATTGGTGTCAATCTTTGTGGTTGTTGCTCTGAAATGCCAACCAAAGGCATAAGTCGATCTTGCACTAAGGCCTCGTGTGTGTGTACTTGCTCACCTGTGGCCGAGCACGAACCAACCAAAGACATTACCCGTCTTTGTCTTTGTGACTTACCTGTGCATAAACTTGCCAAGCAAAGCTGTGAACTCTCCAACAGCAAGCACTTCTTTGTGCTTAATTTTGAGAAATTGGGTGTTAGTTTTGTGAGTTGTAACTCACTGGGCTCTGTTTCTGCCAACCTAAGCTGAGCTGCTGGGCTGCATACCCATAACAGCTGAAGCCAACCTAAACCAAACATCAAACTGAAGCCCACCTAAACCAAACATCAAACTGAAGCCCACCTAAACCAAACACCAAACTGAACCCACGTAAACTGGGCTTTGCATAACTTGGGCTGCACATTTGCAGCAACACCAAGCACCCCTGTGGGCTTAGCTTCCCTGTTTTGAGACATCATTGGTTATACATGCTTGATGTGTGCTAAGCTATGTTTCTTCTTGAGTTCAAATTGAGTTGCTAGATCATGTCAGGATTTTGGTCTGCAACTGGGGATGAAAACAAATCAATTAGAGAGCTTGCTTACGGGCACGCTTCACAATATGAACCCCCCCACAGACCATAATGATTTTAGGGGATATTATGAGCCTTCTCAGGGCCCTGACTTCACATACCCTAGTCATTCTTCAAACATGTATCACCATTCACCATAGTGGGGATTTGAACAATTTTATACTCCCCCAACCCCTTGTATGCAGTCAATAATGGAAAAGCTCATAGAACAAAACAATGATATACTCGAATACAAAGCAATGCATGATCATCCCTTCTCTAGTGAACCATGTGCACAAACATGTACTGAGTATCCATATGAACCATGCATTACCCACTAGTGAAGGCTCCCCTTCAATTGAACAGCTCACTATGATGATTCAAATGAATCTGACTCAGTTACAAAATGAAGAATGGAAGGAAGTTCATGATAGGATGTTTGTTATCTCTGATAATTTTGAAAATAGTGTTTCTATTCCCACTCATGCAACTAACACTGAATATGAACCTAATCTAGAGGTAGATGAGTACACCGGAAATGCCTGATTTTGAATAGGGAAATGCAGTTTTGTTATGATGATGATGATGAATATGATATGCATGTGTATGCTGAAGATATGGTGGAACCTTTGGGTTCAGCGACATTAAGCTTCTCTTCTGTGAACCCTATGAATGATGCTTCTTCTAATATTCATACATGTGATGCTGATTGGGAACCTGTGCAATTATTATGTGAAAATGAGCATGCTATACCACTTGTTTGTGACTTGGGAAATGCTGAATTTCTTGTCGACACCAATAATGCTATGCATGAAAACAATTTTGATGTGTCTGATTCCATGCCTAGGTTACAGACATGATGTTCCCTCTGATTTGCATATGCATGACATAAAGCTTTGGGTAATGATGATTATGACATTGAGATTGATGAATTGTTTTATGCAAGTGAACATGATGTACCTAATCTCTCTCCTAAGGCACAAATTGAAACTCCTCCACCAAACCTAGGTGTAGTTTGTAACAAAATTGCAAAACCAACTTTTCAAAATGCCTAATCTAGGCCTAGAGCTTTGTGCTTCCCAAGTCCTCTTGGACTATTTTGCATCAAAGTATAACACTTTTAAGGAGCCACAGGTTGGAATGTGTATATCTCATTGTTCTTAGCAAAACTCATTTTGAGTTAGACCACATGCATGATGTACCTTTAAAATTGCAAGATTTTGTGCTCAAGAACACATCTGACAAGTTTAGGTTTGGGGAAAATCATTCACATATGCAATCTTGCTTGCACTCTCATGTTATATTTGTGTAAGACTCAACATGATGTCTCGCATACCGTCTTTTTGGGTTGATCCTCAACTCTTTAGATTGTTGGTGTATGGTGAATTTTCATTGTATATAATCCAAGAGGACTTGTTAAATTTTCTTTCTTGAATCGGTTGAGTCTTCTTGCATATATTGTGCTAATCCGATATGATCTCAGCTGAGAATGTTGGATTCTAGCCTTCACTAATGAAGCTCTAACCTTGCTTTCGCCGACATCCGGTAATCTCTTCCCTTTTCTCTTATCAGCATAGTTCTCTTGGTATGTGACTGTTTAAATTCTTATTATCTGTTGACACATTGAGGACAATGTTTGATTTAGGTTTGGGGGTGCATTTGCATATAGAGTTTTTAGTCTTTTATTTCAAAAAAATAAAAATAAAATAAAAAAAAAACTTCAAAACTCTTTGTAAATATGTACATAAAAACCTCCAACTTTAGAGATCTTAGAGTCACTAGCATGCTTCTAGCTATGTTTGCCTAGAGAGTCTCGGCCGAAATAACAGAACTTGGAAGTACCGGAGAACACAATCGGGTTTCTTAGTTGATTAGAGCGTTAAAGTTGGATTTAACCATACCGGAGGGCTAATTAGGTGTCTTTTTTAGATATTCTGTAGTAGAATTGTGATCACCCATAGTGGAGACTACCCATTTTACATCAAGCGAGGCACCAACCTTCGCTTTTGTGACTTTCTAGAAAAGATGTTAGAGTGTGTGTCACCGTACGTCAATTTCGGGTAGGAATGGTGAGCTACCCAACTTCGCACCACTTTCAGCACTACTTTTGATCTCTCGAGTGCTAATTTTGTCAATCATGAGGGTGACGTTTAAAGATGAAAACTCCTTCTAAATATCGATTTGCGCTAGCATCACTCTCTCCCTCTCAATCAACAGATTCATAGAAACACATCGCCGTCGGCAGTTTTTAGCATCATCAGAATATTTGAAGAAAAGTTGAATAATCCAAGGTTTACATGCAACAAAGAAAAGAAAAGAAAATAAAATAATATGAGAATTAATGAAGTTCGTGAAATCAAGACAATACAAGTTGTGAAAAATTGAGTTTTATTGTTTATTGTTATTTTCATTTTAAGTTAAAAAAAAAAAAAATTGTAGTTTATTTTCTGAGTCTAGTTAACACCATGTAAAAAAAAAAAAAAAAAAAAAAAGTTGTCAAGTTTTTTTGTGAAGTTCAAGTTCTGTCATCAACAGCTTGAAGACCGAAGATTGAAGACGCTTCTATGAATGTTGAGAGAGTGATATTAATTGCCGATCGAGGTGAGAAGGTAAGTGAGTACTCCCATCCTTGCTAATGGTTGATTTCCTTTCTTAGAGATCATCAAAAGATTCTTTTTGTCCACACTTCGTGGAGTCTCCAAATTATTTCGGAAGGTTATCCTTCTCACCTTCAACGTGTGATGATGAGTGCCAAATAGTGCATATTTATACACCTTTTTATTGGCATTTTACTCATCTTTGCGCTTATAAATCGACATATTATCCCATATTCTCGTATTTTCCTTGTTTTCAAGAATAAATATTTGTATTAATCAATTTTGTGTTTTTTAGGTAATAAATAAAGTCCGGAGAAACCGAGGAGCTAAAGAGCGAAGAATTGAGTCAAACATCTATGGAGCGGATAGCCAAAGCCCGCGCGCAAATCGATTGCAACCCAACAAGGAAGACATGGGCTAGAGCTACCCATGACCCGGATCCAAGCCCGTATCATCCTCATCCGTTGAGATTGCTATCACCACATCCAACGCCACGCTTTGTCCGTCCCCATCATCAGCCCGATGCTCCCGCTTCACACCGGAACCACATACACCCCGAGCCGCTCGGATCCTCCACTTCCTAAATCCTACGCTCGCTTCAACCTCTACATCAACAAATGATGCACCCGCTCAACACCGAAACTACCTAACTCCTATACCCATCGAAACAAACTCATTGTTTTCTCCATCTTCTCTTTCTTCACCTCTCTCTCGCCTCTATCACGCACGCAGCTCGCTCCGCTCCTCTTCCGCCACCAACCTTCCCCCCACAACCTACCTTCGCCATCACCTCCACCCCTTCTTCTCCATGCCCCGACACCAACATCTCCATCAGCCGTACCACTTCTCTAGGTTAGTTTTCTCTCACATAGCTTCTCCAACCCTAGAAGCTATCTTAGAGAAAACTAAAACTAGAGTTTCACCAACTATGGAAGCATGGAGTGTTCTGAGATGAATTGACAAGAGCGAGGCGATTCGGAGAGAGTAGAGGGTATGGGTTGTTTTACTTTGTCTGTTTTTAAAATAAATTAGGGTTTTGAGTTTTTGATGATTGCATGTATAAATAGCAGTGAGGGATTTGTGTAGAGAGCACGCCTGGATTAGCCAGTGCAGTCAATTAGGCTTAACTTTGTAGTTTAATTATTCTTCTAATGTTTTAATTTCATCAGCTGGGGTGTTGTTGAAACCCTGGATTTTATGTTAAGAAAATCTGTTTGATGTTGTTTGTTCTTATTGTGCTTAATAGAAATAGGAGAGTAGTTAGCTAATTAACCCAATTCTCTTGTGATTGGCTGTCTCAGTAAGAAGACAAACAATACTAGGAGAGAATTGGAGTGAAAAGTGAATCAACTCTCCATTAATTACCAAGGAAGGTGTTATGTGCTTAACAATGTATGAGTAATGCTTAGTAATTAGCTAAGGAACTCGTGATAGAGTGTACCAGTGATAAGACATTCTATACTAGGGGGAATTAGTAAGATTAGTGACACAAGGTTTTTTAGAATCTTCCTCAAAAGAATGTATAAGAACATAACATGAATTGAATTACCTTAGCAAAGAGTCTTGTGGTGGATTCACCACCTGGTACTTCCCATTGTCACATTTTTATACCTTTGCCTTAGTTTAGAGTCACCATTCCAATCTCAGTCGCTTCGACAACCAATATTGTGTTACATACATTACTTAGAAACTCAGTCAAGCAAGCCTTAGATCAGACATAGCACCCTAGTCCTTGTGGGATCGACCCGTACTTGCCGCGTCTCCAATAGACGCCGTGCACTTGCGGTATAACCCGTAGGCCGTAAATTATTTACCCATCTTCCAGGCCTACCAAGTTTTTGGCGCCGTTGCCGGGGACTTGGTGTGTTCCCTGTGTGATTTTTGTTCTTGCTTAACTGATTTCCCTCTCTCCCTGTATATACCCACCTTTATAGTTAATTTTTAACTCTGTATTAGTGTAATTTAATTGTTCTCTCTTGTTTGCATCCTCACTATGTTAATTTAGTTGTTCTCGCTTCATCATCGTTTTCTTGTGTCTCAACCCCGTACATTCTCACTCGTGTCTTTCCTTTTAGTTCAGCCTTCCATTGTATATATGCTTTACAATCTGAACTCTTTTGCAGACAATCTCGCCGTAGCATCCGTAGCTTAACTTTTAGCTTAATTCTTGCATTTGCATTTACCAAGCCCAAAGAACTCATCGGTGTTATTAGCCTTTGCAGCCATGTACCATAAGCCCCGAATTGTTGTAAGCCACAGCTTAGAAATCCAAGTTGTAAGCCACTGACTTGAACTCCGCCCTGCCACTCAGGCTGTACCCATTGATCTATTGTTTGTTGAGCCAAGTTATTCCCAGTTGCATATTCCTCATTGCCTAAAGCCCGCACACTTTTGAGAACTGAGATTTCTCTCCGAGGTTAACAGTGCTTGATGTGTTGATGTGCCTCATTATCCGAGCCAACCCAAGGCGGACAAGGAAAAGTGCGAGCATGAGCATCCAATTGCGCCGAACCTAGTAAGTCACCCGCCCAAATCTTGAGCATAGTTACAGCAGCAGCAAACCATCTTGGCTGCGCATGTGTTGGTAACTCCACCTGAAATTTCCATTTTGAATGCTAAGTCGCCATGTTTGCATGATCTCGAGTTGATTGCAAATATACTTAAACTGTAGCTTGGTTAGACTTTGCTCTAAGTTGCAAATCGTGATTAGACTTAGCTTGAACTGTGCTTAGATTGAGTCTTTGGGGCTGTAGCTTGTTTTTGCTCGAGACTTTGCATAACTGCACACTCCGTGTCACCTTGAGAATTTGTATGAGTCGTAGGTTGCAAACCCAGCTGCCACCCCCAAACCTGGTTGAGCTGTGAGTCTTAGCCTATAAGGATTGAGAGTTGAGCTAGAGACCCTGCCTGAATGACCTGTGCATGCCCCTACAGCTGTGAGACTGAGTTTATTGATAATCTGCTGTGCTAGCCTGACTAGCACACAACCTAGTGCTGTATCATTTTTTTTTGTGAGCTGGGTTTCCTTGTGTTGGTCTCATTAAGCTACCATGTGCTGTGCTAAGTAATTGTTGCTGTTTTATCCTGTGCTTAGCCTGACCAGTGCATAAGCTGCATTGCACTTAGGCCTGTGCTGTGCTGTGTTGCTCTTTGCCATCCTAAGATGTGATGTGCAAGCACCCCTGAGTGCTCAGAAATTGTGTAATTTTTGTTGAAAACTGTGTCTCACTGAGCTTTGCATGAACTAGAAGCTCACATAACCCTGCCAACAGGCATCACCTGCACACAACCAGCACATAGCCAACCTCACAGTTCCCCTGTGCATCTGTGCAAGTTCTGCACTGAAGCTCACACAACTAAACTACATAGAACCAAGCCCAGCACCACATACCTGGGCTGTAAGCTTGCCAACCTGAGCCAGCACTGTCAATGACCAACCCACACCGCCGGCTCGCTCAAACCTCGACTCACTGCACCCGGGCTCGATTCTCGCACCAAACTAAGCCCACGAAACCAAAAACACTAGTGGGTCATGTGAGGGACCGAGCCCCACAATCATAGCCGGCTGATCACCCCACTCGCCAAACTCAGACGTTAACTCACCAACTCAATTTATTTCGGGCTATACTTTTTCAAACACAACCTAGGCTTTGCACACAATTGCTTTGGGCTTCCTACAAAACCAAACAACAAGCCCACAAAACCAAACACAAATGAAACCCCATAAACCAAACTAAATTTTGAGTTTAATTTGAGTACTAAATCATGTCAGGATTTTGGTCCGCATCTGGGGATTCAAACAAATCCCTTAGAGAGCTTGCTTACGGGCATCTTTCACAGATGAACACCCCTACCATAGTGACTTTAGGAATTTTATGAGCCTTCTCAGGGCCCCAAACTCACATACCCTAATCATTATGATCACATACATCATCCACCACAGGTTGAAAATGAACAATTCTCTCATACACAGTCCTCACTTTTAGATCAATTAGAAGCTCGACTATCTGCTTTAAAAAGGCAATCTGTCGAATCTAGTTTCTCTAGGCAATATGAAATGCATGCTTGCACCTTATGTGGTGGCTTAGACCACCCTGCTGAGTACTGTTATATTTTGCATGCTTTTAGACAGTCTAAGGAAAACCATGATAATCCAATGTACGAAGTGTCTAGAAGTGACTATTGGGACCATAATCAACCTGCACACATGCATCATTCACCACAGTGGGGAGATGAACAATTTGATACTCCCCCAACTCCTAGTTTGCAATCAATAATGGAAACACTCATGGAGCAAAATGCTAGGCTTGAAATGAATGCAATGCATGACCATCCACATAGCAACATGTCTAAGCATCCCTTCTCTAGTGAACCTTTTGCACAACCATATACTGAATATGAACCTAATCTAGAGGTCAATGAGTACACTAGAAATGCTACAATTGTGAATGGAGAGATGAATTTTTGCTATGATAATGATGATGATGAATATGATATGTTAGAAGAGCATGTGCATGCTGAAAATATGATGGAATCTTTTGGTTCAGAGACGTTAGGCGTCTCTTCTGTGAACCTTATGAATGATACTTCTTCTAACATTCATAAATGTGATCTTAACTATGAGCTTAGTTTTGTGAAATTCTTCAGTGAATGTGAGCATGCTACACAACTTGTTTGTGACTTAAGAAAGGATGAATCTTCTGTTGACACTAATGTTCTTTTTCGATCATAATATTATTTCGTGTCCGATTCCCGCCCATGTCACAATATGTTGCCTCCTCTGATGAATTTGACATGGAAATTGATGAATTGCCCTGTGAAAATGACCATGATTTACCCACTCCTGACCTTAGGAAAGAGTGTGACGGTGCAAATGATTTTATACATGAACACAACTTAGATGTACCTAACCTCTCTCCTGAGTCACAAATTGAAACTCCTCCACCAAACCTAGGTGTTGTTTGTAACAAAATTGCAAAACCAACTTTTCTGAAAATGCCTAATTTAGGCCTAGAGCTTTGTGCTTCCCAAGTCCTCTTGGACTATTTTGCATCAAAGTATAACACTTTTAAAGAGCCAAAGTTGGAATGTGTATGTCTGTCATATTAGTAAAACTCATTTTGAGTTAGACCTTTTGCATGATGTACCGTTAAAATTGCAAGATTTTGTGCTCCCAAACACACCCGTTCACAAGTTTAGGTTTGGGGGAAGCTCATTCACGTCTGCAGTCTTACTTGCACTCTCATATTATATTTGTGTAAGGTCATAATGTGTGTACATATTTTCTATTGGGTTGATCCTCAACTCTTTAGACTTTTGGTTTATGGTGAATTTTCATTGTATATATCCAGTAGGACTTGTTAAATTTTTCTTTTCTTGATTCGGTTGAGTCTTCTTGCACATATATTATGCTAATCCGATATGATCTCCGGGAGAATATTGGATTCTAGCCTTGACGAATGAAGCTCAACCTTGCTCTTGCCGACATCCGGAATCTCTTCCCTTTTTATCTTATCAAGCATAGTTCTCGTGGTACGTGATCGTTCAAATTTTTCCTATCCGTGACACATTGAGGACAATGTTTGATTTAGGTTTGGGGGTGCATTTGCATTTAGAGTTTTTAGTCTTTTATTTTACCTTTTAATTTAAAAAAAAAAAAAATAAATAAAATAAAATAAAATAAAATTCAAAACTCTTTTTGTAAAAAAACCTCCAACTTTTAGAGATTTTAGAGTCACTAGCATGCTTTTAGCTATGTTTACATAGAGATTCTGACCAAATAACGAACTTGGAAGTACCGGAGAACACAATCGGGTTCCTTAGTTGATTAGAGCGTTAAAGTTGGATTTAACCATACCTGAGGGCTAATTAGGTGTTGTTTAGATATTCTGTAGTAGAATTGTGATCACCCATAGTGGAGACTACCCAATTTACATCAAGTGAGGCACCAACCTTCAATTTTTGCAACTTTCTAGAAAAGTCAAGTTAGAGTGTGTGTCACCATACGTAAATTCCTGGGTAGGAATGGTGAGCTACCCAACTTCGCACCATTTTCAAAGCACTACTTTTGATCTCTTGAGTGCTAGTTTTTGTCAATCATGAGGGTGACGTCTAAAGATGAAAACTCTTTCTAAATACCGATTTGCCGCTAGCATCACTCTCTCTCAATCAAGAAGACCCATAGAAACACATCATCACAAGAACCTGAGCAGTAATCGAATATTGAAAGAAAAGTTGAGATAGTCCAAGGTTTACGTGCAACAAAGAAAACGAAAAGAAAATAGGATGAGAATTAATAAAATTTATAAAATCAAGACAATACAAGTTGTGGAAAAATTGAGTGATAAAGTCCTTTGTCCATGGAGTTAGTTGTTTTATTATTTGTATTTTTATTTTCACTTATTGTAAATTTTTTAAAAAAAAAAAAAGAAGAAAAAAAAAGAAAAAAAAAAAAAAAAAAAAAAAAAAAAAAAAAAAAATCAAATCAAAAGTCAAAAAATATTGTAGTTTATTTTCTTATTTTTGCTACCACCATGGTAAAGAAGAGTTCAAAAAAAAATCCAAACAACAAGGAATTTGTGTAAAAAAAGTTAAAATTGTCAAGTTTTTGTGAAGTTTAGAAGTTCGTCATCAACATTTGAAGACCGAAGACCAAGATTGAAGACGTTTCTATGGTTTCTTATGAGAGAGTGATATTAATTGCCGATCGGGTGAGAAGTGAGTGAGTACTCCCACCCCTTGCTAATGGTTGATTTCCTTTCTTAGAGATCATCGTAAAAGATTCTTTTTGTCCACACCTCTCGTGGAGTCTCCAGTTTTTATTTCTAAGGTTATCCTTCTTACTTACAACGTGTGCAAGATTTCTCTTTTATTTCCGCTGCACACATGAGAGACTAAAAAGCGATCTTTTTGAGTGCAATTATCATAAAACCCTAATGGTGAGGCAGAAGTTGAGACTTATGATCACAATCGAATCCGAATTCTTTCATATGGTATGGTTACTTCTCGCCAAAGACTTAAGGATGAGAATGCGTTCTTTGATAGTTCTAACTTCTTACTAGCATGCAGAAACTCTATGTCCTCATAGCTTCTTGAGGCTTGAGACTCTTTTTACACTCTGGGTTGGAGAAGGTTTTGTGGGTACACCTCTTGTAAACCCTCACGAGACTACAACTCGTCCACTAGGGACACCTAGGGGTTTAAAGGCTTAGTGCATACGCTAAATGCATTCGAGAGACTCCGCGATGTGGGTATAGTTAGGATTTCTTATTTTCTTGTTTCACTTGAGGACAAGTAAAATTCAGGTTTGGGGGTATTTGATGAGTGCCAAATAGTGCATATTTATACACCTTTTTATTGGCATTTTACTCATCTTTTGCGCTTATAAATCAGATATTATCCCATATTCTGTATTTTCCTTGTTTTCAAGAATAAATATTTGTATTAATCAATTTTGTGTTTTTAGGTAATAAATAAAGTCCGGAGAAACTGAGGAGCTAAAGAGCGAAGAATTGGAGTCAAACATCTATGGAGCGGATAGCCAAAGCCCACACAGAAATCGCTTGCAACCCAACAAGGAAGACATGGGCTGGGAGCTACTACCCATGACCCGATCCAAGCCCGTATCATCCTCATCCGTTGAGATTGCTATCACCACATCCAACGCCGCTGCTTTGTCCGTCCCATCATCAGCCCGATGCTCCCTGCTTTCACACCGTAACCACATACACCCCGAGCCGCTCAGATCCTCCACTTCCTAAATCCTACGCCGCTTCAACCTCTACATCAACATGCCCGATGCACCCCGCTCAACACTGAAACTACCTAACCCTATACCCATCGAAACAAACTCATTGTTTTCTCCATCTTCTCTTTCTTCACCTCTCCCGTCTCTATCACAGACAGAGCTCTGCTCTGCTCCTCTTCCGCCACCAACCTTCCCTGCCACAGCCACCTTCGCCATCACCTCCACCCCCTTCTTCTCCATGCCCTGACACCAACATCTCCATCAGCCTACGCACTCACTTTCTCTAGGTTAGTTTTCTCTCACATAGCTTCTCCAACCCTAGAAGCTATCTTAGAGAAAACTAAAACTAGAGTTTCACCAACTATGGAAGCATGGAGTGTTCCAGATGAATTGACAAGAGCAGAGGCGATTCAAGAGAGAAGAGGGTATGGGTTGTTTTACTTTGTCGTTTTAAAATAAATTAGGGTTTTGAGTTTTTGATGATTGCATGTATAAATAGCAGAGAGGGATTTGTGTAGAGAGCACGCCTGGATTAGCCAAGCAATAATTAGGCTTAACTTTGTAGTTTAATTATTCTTCTAATGTTTTAATTTCATCACCGGGGTGTTGTTGAAACCTGGATTTTATGTTAAGAAAATCGCTTGATGTTGTCGTTTTATTGTGCTTAATAGAAATAGGAGAGTAGTTAGTTAATTAACCCAATTCTCTTGTGATTGGCTGTACAGTAAGAAGACAACCAATACTAGGAGAGAATTGGAGTGAAAAGTGAATCAACTCTCCATTAATTACCAAGGAAGGTGTTATGTGCTTAACAATGTATGAGTAATGCTTAGTAATTAGCTAAGGAACCCGTGATAGAGTGTACCGTGATAAGACATTCTATACTAGGGGGAATTAGTAAGATTAGTGACACAAAGGTTTTAGAATCTTCCTCAATGAATGTATAAGAACATAACATGAATTGAATTACCTTAGCAAAGAGTCTTGTGGTGGATTCACCACCCCGGTACTTCCCATTGTCACATTTTTATACCTTTGCCTTAGTTTAGAGTCACCATTCCAATCTCAGCCGCCGACAACCAATATTGTGTTACATACATTACTTAGAAACTCGGTCAAGCAAGCCTTAGATCGATATAGCACCCTAGTCCTTGTGGATCGACCCGCACTTGCCGCTGCCTCCAATAGACGCCGTGCACTTGCGGTATAACCCGTAGGTCAAATTATTTACCCATCTTCCGTGCCTACCATGTGCAGGATTTCTCTTTATTCCCCGCCGCACACATGAGAGACTAAAAAGAGATCTTTTTGAGTGCAATTTTCATAAAACCCTAATGGTGAGGCGTAAGTCGAGGCTTATGATCACAATCGAATCCGAATTCTTTCATATGGTATGGTTATTTCTCGCTCAATACTTAAGGATGAGAATGCGTTCTTTGGTAGTTCTAACTTCGTGTTACTAGCATGCAGAAACTCTATATCCTCATAGCTCCTTGGATGCTTGAGACTCTTTTACACTCTGAAGTTGGAGAAGGTTTTGTGGGTACACCTCTGGTAAACCCTCACGAGACTGCTACTCGTTCACTAGGGACACCTAGGGTTTAAAGGCTTAGTGCATACGCTAAATGCATTCGAGAGACCCGCGACAAAGGGTATAGTTAGGATTTCTTAATTTCTGCTTCACTTGAGGACAAGTAAAATTCAGTTTGGGGGTATTTGATGAGTGCCAAATATTGCATATTTCTACACCTTTTTATTGGCATTTAACTCATCTTTTGTGCTCATAAATCTGATATTATCCCAAATTCTGTATTTTCTTTGTTTTCAAGAATAAATATTTGTACTAATTAATTTTGTGTTTTTAGGTAATAAATAAAGCTCGGAGAAATTGAGGAGCCAAAAGAGCGTAAAATTGAGACGAGCGTCTATGGAGCAGCAAAAGCCAAAGCCGCCAAGCATCGGGCCAGCAACCCAACAAGGAGCAACCCGTTTACAAGACATGGGCTCGAGCTATCCAAGACCCGGCCCATGACCCGAATCCAGACCCGATCAATCCTGAGCCGTGAGATTTGACGCATCCGCATCCAATGCTCGCTCCGTCCTTCCCATCAACACTCGATGCTCCAGCCTCACAACGAATCCATCAACCCTTTATCCATCGACCAAACTTCATTTCCCATCTTCTCTTCTCTTTCTTCTCCCCCGACACCAGCAGAGAACACCATACCTCCTCTTCCTCCTTCACCCATACCAGAGCCATCACCACCACCATCCCTTTCCCCTGACACCCCAACAACGCATGCTTCACCTTCTTCCCCGTAGCTGCTCTCTATCTCACTCATAGCTTCTTCCCTAGAAGTTAAGTCTGAGATAGGAAGAAATAGGGTTAGGGTTACATCAAATCAATTGAGGGAAACCATCATTCTTTGAGACGAATTGGGACAAAGAGGAGAGCACAATTCGAGGGTATGAGCGAAAGTGTATGGTTTAATTTCTATTTTTGAAGTAAATTAGGGTTTGGGAATGGCATGTATAAATAGGGCTTTTGGGTGTGTGTTAGAGGGAATGCCTGGGCTATCCAGAGCACCAATTTAGTTTAGTTTTGTGTTTAAACTCATTTAATTATGTTCTAAAGTAATCTTTAGGTGTTGTTGAAACCCTAGATAATATGTTGATTAATTCATATTGATGTTGTTGTTATTGTTTGTGCTTAATAGAAATAGGAGTTTAGTTAGGCTGATTGATCCAATTCTTCCGTGATTGGTCAGACCGTAAGAAGACAAAACCAATACTAGGGGAGAATTAGATAGAGTAGTTAGCAAATTCTCCATGTGAGACTTTCATGGAAGAAGATATGTGCTTAATGAGGTATGAGTGATGCTTAGTTAATTGACTAAGGAACTTGTGATAGAGTCAACTGTAAGAAGACACTCTATACTAGGAGGGAATTAGTGAGATTAGTGATACATTATTCTTTAGAATCTTCCTTAGGAAGGTACAAGAACACAACATTAATTGAATGACCTTAGCATAGAGTCAAGTGGTGGAATCAACTACCCTAGTGTTCTCCAAATTGTCACTATCCATTCGCAACCTTAGTTACAATTACAACAACAATTCAAAAGCTTCGACAACCCTAAATTGTGTCACTCTTTCCTTAGAAATCAGTTAGTAAGCCATTAAGTTAAACACCTCACACACACCATTTCTCTGTGGGATCGACCCGTATTTGCCCTGTTTTACATTGTAGACACCGTGCACTTGCGGTTTAACACGTAGGAAAACTCTTTTAAAGGCCTACCAGTAGCTCCTATTCCACATGCCTAATCTTCAACATTACTCGAGATCTTCGTCACTTCCAAGTACTCCAATGATCCCAAAGGTTGTAAGTTTAGCATCATCGTTGTTGAAAATCCGTAGCTATAACAATGAGAAAACGAGTATTTTCAATCATTGTTATACAGTGTCACAATATTATTATACAACATCAAAGTTCAATTGTATCACAACTTCGACAACAATACTATGGTGATATGTATCACTCCCTTAGTCAATACTCCATCTCACATGGAAACCACTCCCCTTACATAATGATCCGAAAACCATATGTATTTGTAGTGTGAACTACATATTAATTCTCCCCCTTTTTTGTCAATAAAATTGGCAATGGTACGAAAACGGGATCCTAATGAAATTTCCAAAAGAGACATTTCATGACCAAAAGTAAGCACATATCAACTTATTTAGATGCAATCATATAGCCGAAGCTAAATGCTTTCATCAAGGAGTTTATAAAGATACAAGATAACCCCTATAATAATCCACAACCGCACTCCCCACAAAGATATGGCAATTTAGCACAAGTTCAATTAAGAACTCTCCCTCATAATATGTCATTCCCGAAAGAACAACAAGAGCGACCTTAATTTCATAAGAAAAGAAGGATTTGTTTGGACATAACAAATCACATACGAATATGAATTTGAATCCAAAAATATTCAATTAGATTAACCACAAGAGAACCCATAATTAATCTAATCGGAATTGCTCAACATAAGAGAACTTACGAAGCCTCACAATATATACATAAAATATGGATAAGGGAAGATCAATACTTAATAAACAAGGATTCATTCTATTTTCCATCACTATTTGCACAATGACATACAATAGACATAATCCTCGTAAACAAAAGTTCATCCTATCTTCCATCAATAATGACATAATAGGCTTCAAACTTTTGTGATGTCAAAAGCTCATTCATTATTTTATCAATACATGCATATCGACATATGAAAGACTTAACTTTTGACAAGGTATGGGACAATCATAGTTCACGGACGCAAACACACATATCCCATAACAAATTGCAATATATAAAACCATAAAGATTAATACTGCAAAGATCATCTTCCAAACAATTTTAGAATTTAAATAAATAAACCTAAAACACATGAAGATGAAAACGTTGGACATAGCTATGTGTAATCGCAATAATGGCTATTCCAAACTCTAGTTATTCTTCTAAGCAAAACAAGAAAATAAAATTCTTATCCGAAGATTTACTATATGTTAAGACCTTTGAAGAATTCTTTATCGTCCACGAACTCCTTGTCGTCAACATCCATTGGAACATAAGGTTCATGAATATAGGAGTTAATATCAATAAACCTTCTTGACTGATGTCGAACTAGGGCCTTATGAATCTCATGAGTCTTAAACACAAAAGCCTTTATTTGTTGAATCTCCTTTTGCATCTCCTTTAACACTTCAAGAACATCAGAAAAATTCTAAGAATTTGAAGGAACAGCTCTAGGCTTCCTCACATTCCTTATTTTTCTTTTCAATGTTGGAGCTAACGAAGATTTCTCTTTTTTGTTCATGATTGATGGCTTGAAAATCATATTAACATCTTTTCCATCAGAAGACACGATGCTTGGAGTATCCATAAACGTATGGGTTTGTGAGAGGAAATCACAATCTCAACAAGTGGTGATAGGGTGTAGAATACATCCTATTTACTATCTATTGTTTATGCTTTCTTTGCTATTTTTCTTGTAAATTATGTATTTTACGCTTGTTTTGAGTTTTGTAGCTACTTTGGAGTCGCACTGGAGGAAAAGAAGAATAAATGATCCAAATTAAGCAAAAAGGGCACGATTGTCATTTCACAGAAAACACTACCGGGAGATTTGAGCCACGGTTAAAGGGCAACTCTCTCAGAGGAGTATTAAAAGTAGCCATCTGATGTTAAGGGGTAACTACATGTTAGGGGATGTCCACTAGGGTATCCCTTATCTAATGAGTGGGTGGTCCTTATCACCAAAAAATATCCACCCAAATCATTACAACCATAAAATCGCACCTCTCGTTCATTCATTCACCTTCACCTGAAACTAAAAACGAACAAATGGCTGCCGCTGTGGTTCGATTGATCGAGAGAAAGGGAGAACAAATCGAGAGCCGAGAGAAGATGAAATGGGTTTGTTGTTGTGTTGTAGTAGCAGGATTTCCCACACTACACCCCTTACTCGATTTTGCCTAATAAATCCATTAGAAGATGTAAGATTAAGAACATTTATTGATTGAATTCATGAAGTCTTTACATGAAAATAGAATTACACTTAGAAGTTAAAACACTCTTAAACTTTCTCTCTCCTGATGACTTGCCTAACAATTCTAAAAAGATCCCCCCCACAACAGACTCACTCGACCCTTTATATAGGGTAATACATAGTGGATGACAAAATAAGCTATCCTTTATTTTCTAGGAATGTCTCGCGAAGTGTCGCCGTGTACAACTATTCAATCTCGCGACACTTCTTAACCCTCGCCAGTTCCATGTCTTTCGCTTGTTTTGTGTGTCGTTTCTCATCGCGTCGTTTATTTTAGTTTCCTGCGACTCCCTCGCTACCGCTGCTTATTGATCCCATGAGCCCTACGCATTGCGATATTATGATCCTACATCTTGCCTCTTTTTCCTTGAATATTGCTTGAAGAGCGATCTTTAAGGAAAAATCTGTTGTTGTAGTGATCTTTGATTTTCGTTGATGTGGAATGAGCGAAGAACACTGTACTTGAAAAGTACGTGCATTTGCCTCTATTCTTTTGCGAAGTTCCAAAGCTCCTATATTCGAAGTGTCATTTCTTGCCTCATGTGTTACGTAGAATAATCGAAGTTCGCAATCTCTTCTCGCTTTGTTAAGAAATATGCCGTATATTTGAATTCTGCTAAATTTCTTTTCGTCATGCTTCCTTGGATTTAGGTAGTGACCGCTTACACGTGTCTATATTTACCTCTTTTTACCGATGCATTTAATGTTATCCTGGTCATAATATTTTTCTCATCTATTTATAGGAGCACCCCACTGAAGAATTTCCTTTCCTTTTCATCTTCTTCATTGTCCAAAGTGTTCTTCTTCTTCATCGCTCGCAAGTGCTTGCTTATTGCTTTGTCTATTTCCGTTTTCTTCACCACTTTAACTATTCTCTACTAGTTGTTACTCTCATGACGCCCGTGTTTGTTAATTTTGCCATATCTCAGCTGATTTTGTTGTTGATTAGATTTGAGATTAACTTTCTTTGTTGAAATCACACCGGTATGATTAACTTTGTAATTCTTTTTCTCGCCATTGTTGTTTTAGCAAGAACCAACCCGTAACTAGATTTATCGTGAAGGACCCTCTTCTTTCTTTGGGCTCGCCATCAAATCTACTTCGCAACAAGAATCTATTACGCAGCCAAAGCCTACTTCGCGAGTAAAATCTATGGTTAACAAAAGAAAGCCTCGCGAGTGACAAGGTATTTAAGAAACATTTCTTTTTTACGGAACAATATATTGTTGCCTCTCAAGCTTTATTTAACTTGTAACTCGCAGGATGATGGAAATACTTGTGAGAACTCCTAAAAAGGCTTCACAACCCAAGCCTCGTTACTCCTGGTGTTCCATTTCCTTCATTCACACCTTCATCTCTCGCATGAAGTCGTCGCAAGATAATATTCCTATGCCTCAACTCCTCCTAGACCAAGTTCCTTACAACCTGCCCTCCTACAAACGATGGTATATCACCCTCTCGCTATCAATGTCCCTACTATTTCTCCAATCACTTTCTCCCCAAACTTCCTCTTCTCATGAAGCTCCTTTGACAAAGGATGACCCATCTTTTTTGGTAGAGCAAATTCCTCTAACAAATGGAAAATTTGGAGGGTATAGATGTGGCCTTTAAGGTTCTTTCGGATCTCGTGAATGATGCCAAGAAAACTTCACATCCTATCAAATCCAACGTCTGCGAGATTTTAAGTAAGCACCTTGGTCCTCGACAAGGTCTCGCAAGCGTCTTTGGTTCAAGAAATTAGTAAGTCAAGGATGATCTCCGTGGTTATGACCGCTAAGTGCAATAGTCTTCACCTTGAAAATCAAAATTTCACAACATCTCGCTAGATCGTGATAACCTTCGCAAGAAGAATGAAGAATTAAAAGGTATGCCTCGCTTTTTTTTTTTTTTTTTTTTTTTTTAAACTCAAATCCTTGCTCGTCTTCAAAGTATTAAACCGTAAACGAATAATGGAGATATATCGACATCGAGTCTATCAAGAAGAAGTTCGAGTTGAAAGAGATTCTTGGATGGAGCAAGATAATCTCTTAGATAATCTTCATACCTATGCAATCGATCAAATAAATAACTTATCGAAAGAGAATTTTGATTTATCGCAAAAAGCAAGACTCATTAAGTAATGACTTATCTCGCCTCTCTTATGCTTTGACTAAAACTAATTTGGAGTTGGAAACTTTATCGATGAGAATCGAACTCTTCGCAAGAGAAACGTTCTCGTGAATAAGGTGGCGAGCTACTCGCAGCAGCATGAGGTTTGCCAAAAAGTATGTGAAGAACAAGAACAAGCCAATCATTCTTTGAAAAACCAACTTAAATTATTTATTTTAAAGCGGAAGTCCTCGTGAATGATATTTTGCTGTCGAAGTCTCTTGATCCTATTCATGTTAATCCTTTGGAAGTAAGTGATGATGAAGTCCCGATTCTCCGATAGTGATTATGACTATGAAAGCGGCGAAGATATCGCTTAATACTGAAGTTGTCAACAAAGATCTGATGAAAAAAACTGGCCGATGAAAATCCATCAACCGGCGAGAATGAAGGTGCTTTGAAAATACTTGATGAACATCCATTGACCGGGTGAAGGTGAAGTCGAGAAAATTATTGGTGAAGATGATAAAATTGATGTAGAGAATTAACTCGCTTTATAACTTTTGTCATAACCGTCCTTTTATTTTGAAAGATTAAATCCCTTGTTGAATAATCCTTTTATTTTCTTCTTCTTAATTATGACTATAATCTCGCAAGCTTATTCGCTTATCATTTCGGTAGTCTTTATTTTATCTCTTCTTGTGGCGACAAGGTCGCAGACCGCCTTTACATTTTCATGCAATGGCTCATTGACCTTGCCTTATCAATTTTGTGTGGTCTTCCGAGTTAGACCTCCCCCATTAGAGGTCTTCCCGCATCTTTATGGCGACAAAATCGCAGACGTCCTTACACTTGCATGTAAAGACCCATTGATCTTGTCTTATCATTTTCCAAGTATTTTTGCCTCTGCAAAAGGATGTTTTAGTTGCGACAATATGACAGGCCTAGATATCCTTGC
>JAJJWW010014052.1:0-18832 GCA_023531295.1 Papaver armeniacum | reverse complement strand
CATTTTGCAGCAGTGTAATTGGTATTGGGTTTCTTGGTGTCCGAAGACCTTGACTCATGTCGAAGCAGCAGAAGTGTGTAAGCTTACAACAGATGGGATTAAAGCAATTGAGAGCGGTGGGGTGTGCAAGTATAATTATGAGAACAACGTAAAAGCAGCAAACCATTTAAAGACTGAAGAATATCGACTCTGCCTTTGAATAACGTATTGGATGAGTTAAATGGTACAATCCTCCTTTTCATGCCGTTGTGTTTTTTAAACACGACATTGGACATATGCTGGGTTTGGTAATGCTTTTATTTTTTCAAAAGCACTTTTAAAACCTATATATGTCAATAATTTTTGAAATTGGCGTTTGGTAAAAAAAAATCAAAGTGCTTTTATCTAAAGCACTTCCCAAATTCCTCAATTTTTAAAAGCCGTGGGAGGAGGAGCTTTTTAAAAGCTACAAAAACATAAGCTTTGGTCCCATCAAAATTTAATGCTTGATTTATCTTTTTGTCCTTATTTAATTTTGTAAATGACAAAACTTACCCTTAAACATATATATAAGCAATTTTTTATTGCTTATATTTTATTCTTTAAATATTATTATATTTTATTTTCGAACTATTTTATGATACCGTTTCATTTAATTTGTCAAAAATATAAATAAAAACAAACATTAAATAATTACTTAATTTTACTTTGATTTTGTATATATATAGATGTATCTATATATATTTACTAGGAATGTGACCGTCTTGTAGCTGGCACGGATTTTGGTTTGTGTTTTTGTTTTTTTTTTTTTTTGTGTTGATAAGCATATCAATGGTCAGATTTTGTTTTTTGAACGGTTATGGAATAGCAACATATAAAGAATTACATCATTATGTGCAACCCTGTTTCGTAGCTTAGACTAAAGAGATGTTGAATCATAAGAGATAGTAATAGTTGAAATGCCAAATTATTTTGTTATAGCTGCCATATTTGTCAATTTCGTTACGGCTGCCATACTTGCTCCAACCTCAAATTCTCGAAGAGCCTCTTTCTTCAAGCTTTTCATCATTATCCAAAGTATTTTGTGATGCATGTGTACCAAATGACAGAAAAATAACCACTAATTAGTTCGTGGTGAAAACAATTGTTTCTTTGTGGTTAAGACTCTAACGCAACAGCGGATTCCCCCTGCTTTGCATACTTGGTAAAAGACTGCATTTCGTTGGTTTGAGAGGGCTAGCAGGGGCCAGGGGTTGGTGGATATGGGCTCGTCTCAGTTGGGCATGAAGTTAGGATGTTTATACCATCCCAGCCTTGAGTATATAGTTGGAATGCCGCGTTACTACAACATATACCCATACTCACAGGTTGAGTTACAACAACGTTGAGTAATTCTTTACCGTTTCTGGTACACCAGTATAACTATCAATGGTTACCAGCCATTTTTTGACTATAAAAACATATATCCATCAAGAAATTAACGTAAATGAAATGGAAATGATAGTTTGGAAGAGTCATACCTTGTTCTTATTGCAGGCTCTTTGAGGTCTCCGATTCGATATGGATAATCTTCCCTAGTGTCATCCTCCATTCTTCATGACCCATTTATATCGTAATCAGAATTCCACCATTGCACCCTCTACGTGTAGGACTTGTTGCAATCAACTACCACATCGTAAAAAAGCGTGGTAGATCGGGTGTTACACAATCTTACCAACACTTTGAGTAAATTATGAGTGTACCCCTATTACATCTTAAAAGAGTAATACCTATCAAGCCATAAGATGTGCATAATTTTTTTAAAACAACGAGATCTTGTGCGCGAGATTTCCTTTGAAGCATCAGGCGAAAAATCGGAGTTCTAGGGCTTGTATTGAATCTAGGGACACAATGAGTAATGTAAGATAAAAAATTCTCAAAATTTGATAGATGCATAAGCCAACTAAGAAATGAAGGTAACAAATAACATAAATATCTACAATTTTAACATCATGAACTAACTCCATCCTATGAGAACTTATATATGCTCAACAAAATAACAAAACAAAAAATCTTAACAAACTGACCTCAAAACTTCAAACTTATTGCTTGTAAGCAATCCCGAGGTTACAATTCCAAAATTGGCATACATAACGGTGAATCTGAGCTTGAACCCCCATGTATAATGAAAATGGGCTCCTCACGATGAATTCGAAGTGGAATATCAGTTCCATCGCCTTCATTTTTCTGTCAGTTTTCTTAAAAGTGAACATAAAATTTGTTTTGCAATTAGCATTCACATAATAACCATGGAAAGTGGTATATTTTACCATTGAAACATCAAACAATCTCACAGTATGAGAAACTGCTATAAAATGCTTTATACAAATTCTACTAAAAATCTAAGGTTTGAATCCAAAAGGATGCACTTTAAGAAGGACAGGGTCCAAACAATTCGATGTGATACGGTTCCATGTATTTGGAGAAACTTCGTCCATTTAAAATACATCAATTTATTTAAATCGCTAAGCAGCTCAAAACAGTTGAAGCAATACCCTACAAAATGTAAGAAGCATGGATAAAAACTAATCCGGCAAAGCCCATAAAACACAAAATCTAAAAACTACCGAGATAATTATGAATTTCTAAGCAATTTGGCATTACTTAACTACTAAGAGATAATTTTCCTCGTAAAGATTGTTAGATTACCAACCCAAAGCGAAGAATAATTTCGGGAGGATGACATCGGGGCCTTCCATGAGATCCCGGTCCTTGGTTGAATACCAAGCATCCAATAGAGATATCTCCAATTCTCTATTGTAGTTCCGAATCAAATTTGTAGTTCACCTTCTTCAAATATATTTTACACAACAATTATGATAAAAAGGATTAGGGCTTAATTTTTGTTAACTTCCAAATTTAAGTAACGTATCAAGTATGAATATATAAAAAATAAAAAGAAAAAATGAAAAATACCGTATAGTTTGAGGCACCCTCTCCTGCAAATATAAAGCAGTCACGAATGGATTTAATTTATAGAAAGAGATGCATTAACCATATGTGTGATAACCTTCAACGAAAAAGATAATGAATCCTACAAATAGCTCGAGATGCACGAACTATAGAAAAGCAATTAGCTCTGCCTTGTCAAGTTATCCACATATAGTATTTCAATCTCTCCCTTTATAACTTCACTTAGGAAACGAAGGGTAAGGACATTAGGAGTTAAACGCAATGTACGCTCAATCAAATTAATCAATACTTTCGGGGAAAAATTAAAATGAATCAAATAGAATTACTTAGAAAAGAAAACCCTAAATCAATCAACTAAAATTGAGTGTGATTAAGAAAACCCCATGAGTAACCTTTTCTTCATCCTTATCTTGGTGCATTAGTCCATAAATATTGATACAATGAAAATATGGAATCTCATGTGAGAAAGAATTCTGATAAACAAAAATAAAAAAATCATTTGCATAACTTGCAAAGTATACGAATACGTTACGAAGAAAATTTAACATTTGAGTAAATACCAAATTAGATAATCCAAAACATTGTGATTCAATTTTGATTACATATAATCAATTTAAAGAGATCTGTGCTGTAATAGATTTTGGGTTAGGTTTGTTTTACTTTACCTTTGCAAATTTAATTTTTTCATTCCATCTGGTAAAAAAAAGAAATCATTCTATGATTAATCAATCAAAAGAGCGATTGAATTATCGATCAATAGGAAGTTCTTTCAGAAAATGGTAAAGAAAAATCATTTATTTGAGAAGAATTGTCGAGAACAGCAAAAGCGTTTCATTGAGAAGAGGAGAAACGGCTGGCATTGAATGATGTAATAACTCAGCAGAATCAATGAGTTTAGGGTGCGTACGGGCTCACAAAACGACCAAATTCTTGGCTCAATCACAACCGTCTTTTATGTGACTAAAATGTAGATCACCGTCTATCGATGTATTTCTTTGGGGTTTATAACATTTTCTTTAAGCTTGGAATTACGATGCGATCTAAGCCGCTCTTTATGTGTCCCAACTATAGATGACCGTCCGTATAGGAAAACACCATTGTCCCTTATAATATAGATTAAAGAGTAGTTAAGTAAAATAATTTTTTATTAACAATCATAATAATAGTAAAAAAATTAATTATATTTAATTCCAATAAAATTGAATAAAGTTATTTTCAGAGTTATGTATGTTTTTGTCATTTGCCACAACAACAATGGTTGAATCTAATATTTTACCAAACACATGTTGATTGTTTTTTTAATCAGCTTTAACTTTAATTAATATTTTACCAAACGTCTAACTGCTTTTTTCTCACACATCACGGCCAACGCACACGGCGAGAAAAGTGCTTTTATAAAAGTATGACAATACCAAACTAAGCCATATTTTCATAGCTAGTTAGATCACGTTCTTGTTCGACATTGATAAAACCCGATGAATTTGATTTATTGTGCCTTTGGGAATGTAATTTGATGAATAACTAATCATCGAAAAATAATCTGGACCATGTTCTGTTTTGCAGCTCCGTTGATCTCTTAAAACCAGAGTGAGAACTTAAAGGAAAGGAGTGTGCAATCGTTCGCCAGAGGCAATTGTGTCTGCACAAATTACCCCGAGATATCCTAGATGATATACGCAGACATGGAATGTGAGCTATGGACTTTGAAATAAGCATGTTACTAGGTAGAAAAAAAGGAATCTTTGTGGTATTCTTAAGGTTGAAACTGCACCTATGTTTGGTGGTGGTTATCTTTGATTGTGGAGATTGTGGACCTGGTGCAACAAAGAGGTACTAGAGAACCTGATAATACTATTTTGTTGATTCCATATCTCTCACTACCGTCATTTTTGTAATATTCTTATGGTTTTAAGTGATAAATTTGGTTCTATTGGTCTGTTAATATCTAGGAATTAGCTATCATTTTGCTAAAACATATTTTTTAATTATCTATAGGTTTAAATGATGCGAGTCCACGGGCATCCACTTTGCAACTACGTGATAACATAGGTACTGTCATAATAGCTGTCTCAGAGTCTCATTCGTAGGCAGGTGATTACAAAAAATCTTCCTCGGGCATGTATGAAAAAAGTTGGATTTTATTCTAATGGAAACTTGATATGAGCCAGGTACACGACATTGTCTTTGTTGTGTTGATATATGAAAACCATGAGTAATTTTCGGAATCCAATAAATCTTGGGTTAGAAGTTTATTGATAATCAATTTCTGTGGCTCTTATTTATAAAACTTTGTGTTTAATCATTTCTTTAATTTTATCATTTCCTTAAAGAGAAACACTTACTACCATGGACATTTTTAGTGTAAAATCAAGTTATATTCTTATATTCTTGCTCTATTACTGCAGTTAAATTATAACGTTCTTTTAGATGGAAATGGGTTCATAAGAAGATGAAATACGATTTCACAATATTGGTGGTGCTTTACACGGTATGAAGAGGAAGGCACATCTCGTTGGTAGAATCGGGTTAGTGTTTACACATCTAATATACGCTTCTTTTGGAAATGATGATATTAGATGCATCAATACTATCACGGTTAAAATGTTTGTTTGACATTACTTCAGGGCTCTTGGGTTTTTATGGAAGCACATTCATTCACTTGATTAATACATGCATGATAGATTCACATGTTATCGTGCAGCTCATGTCATCAAGAGTGGTGTATTTATGGAAGACTCAGCCAAATAATTGATGTGGATGAATATCTAATACAACGAGCTCCATCAACGTTGTTGCCTATATAAGTTTTATATTTCATGATGTAGGATCTTTGAAGTACATGACAATCACATGTGTAAGAATGTATACCATCCCGATGTCATTGATATTGAATCCAAATTATCCTCCTAAAATACTCGTAAATCACCTTGCTACATAATACCTTGTGGAGGTCTTGGTTTCTTCCTCTTCACATTTTACGTAATGAGTTGTTAATTCTTGAATACAATATTGATTGGTATTGTATTCCATTTATAGGCATAGGAAGGACCAAGTTCCAAGGATTTTTAACATTAACTTTTAATACTCAACCGTCCATCAAGGGAGAGTTAATAAGGTATTAAATCCTTATTGAAACTTAAGATAATAACTCCTTAGTAACCTAAGATGCATGTCTAACAATGTCTTTATTTTCTTAGATTATTATTCACATGGAACCAAGAGATATTTCTAACGATGTAGAAATAATCTTACAGCCTATGAAGCCAATAATTGGCAAGAACAAGGCTTTGCACTATATTCGGTGGACCTCAAAGGGGATTATATGGTCTCCTAGATCTTACACATAAACTTTTGTGCAAGAGAATTCAGGTCAGCTCAAGCCTAAGTTGGGCATACGAACGTGAATAGAGCTGAACTTGAAGAGTATGATCATTATAATGTCAAACATCGTGTTGTGAATACAAATTTGACTATAGCGTTGCATCACTAACTCGATGTTGTGATTTAACGGCTCTTATAGTTGATTCTTTCAGATTGTCTTATCATAAAAAGTCAAATAGTATTGTAGTAAAATTTATAAAGGAGTTAACCGGGTCCAAGCTGCATAACTGAAATCCGTACATCCACGCAAGCTCAGAGAAAACGGAAATCGAAACAACAAAAATAGACACTCATGATCCGTCCATCTAAAGATATATATGGGATTAAAAATTTAAAATTACTAAAATAAATATGACAGACGATGAACATTTTCATTAATTTTTTTTTATTGTGAATCATCTATATGCAGTGAGATAGGTGACCGGGCGAGGCGAAGTCGCGCCGCATCAACTAAAAAATCCTGTGTGACGGGTGAAGCGAAGTCGAGCCACACCAAATCAAAAATCTTAAGTGATTCCTTTAAAACGATGTGGTAGAAAGCAATGTGCGGCTTACCAAATCAAAAATCCTAAGCATGCATCGGGACAGGACGGGGCGAGGCGAAGCCAAGCCACATTAAATCAAAAATGCGCTGGAACTGGGCAAGGCAAGGCGAAGATGAGCCACATCAAATCTAAAATCCTAAGCATTCATTGGGACCGAGAGAGGCGAAGCCGAGCCACACCAAATCAAAAATCCCAAACATTCATTGGGATAGGGAGAGGCGAAGCCGAGCCACAACCAATCAAAAATCTTAAGCGACGGGGCGGGAAGAAGGCCCGCGACATCAAATAAAAATACATGACGGGACGAGGCGAAGCCACATCACACCAAACCAAAAATATGGTTAAAAAAAGAAGATAGTTTTCGGGTCCGCCCGGTGCGTAACAGGGGCACAAAATCTAGTAGACTCTAATTTACTTTAATTGATATTACTCTTTCAAAATGAAAGATTTACACTATTCATAGGATTTGCTTTTAGAGGGCGACGTTTACGTGATTCAATCTCACGGTTTAAAAAGAAATTTCGATCTCTCAAATATCAGTGCAAGGGTAATGGGAATATGATGCGACAACTTTAACCAAACATTTTCTTAAGAGGAGAGAACCAAATTTTATGGATTTAAGATTGTGACAAGGCGACAAGTTGTTGAACTATTATACTATACGGAAAATGGGTCATTTGTCCAAAAAAATTAAAACACGGTTGTTGATGGTGGATTTTAGACAAGGGGTAAAATCGTAAAACCCCATGACCTAGTGTTACCCGCAACACATTAACTAAGAGAATTTAACTCGTGTGTAAATAATCAATAGGGGTATTTTTTCAAAATACCAGATTAGGGTTTTCAACACAGAACCCTAATTCCAAAACCAAGACGCATACTGCACACCATGGCAACCATGCCAAACCATACCGCATACTGCGCACCATGGCAACCATGCCAAACCAAGCCGCATATCGCGCACCATGGCAACCATGCCAAACCAAGCCGCATACTTGCGCACCATGGCAACCATGCCAAACCAAGCCGCATATCACACGCACCATGGCAACCATGCCAAACCAAGCCGCATACTTGCGCACCATGGCAACCATGCCAAACCAAGCCGCAAACTATCGCGCACCATGGCAACCATGCCAAACCAAGCCGCATATCATGCACCATGGCAACCATGCCAAACCAAGCCGCACTCGCGCACCATGGCAACCATGCCAAAACAAGCCGCATACTGCGCACCATGGCAACAACGCCAAATTCCGAGCCGCTATGCCTTCGGCCCACGACCAACATAGCGCCCTAGGTTTGCAAGACTTGCAACTAGGTCAACATGGCCGCACGTGCCATTGGCACATGCCAACACGTGTCGCAAGCCATAATTCCAAGCCGCTATGCCTTTGGCCCACGCCAAACATAGCGCCCTAGGCTTGCAAGACTTGCAACTAGGTCAACATGGCCGCACGTGCCATTGGCACATGCCAACACGTGTCAAGCCAAATTCCAAGCCGCTATGCCTTTGGCCCACGCCAAACATAGCGCCCTAGGCTTGCAAGACTTGCAACTAGGTCAACATGGCCGCACGTGCCATTGGCACATGCCAACACGTGCCGCAAGCCATATTTCTAAGCCGCTGGCCTTTGGCCCACGCCAAACATAGCGCCCTAGGCTTGCAAGACTTGCAACTAGGTCAACATGGCCGCACGTGCCATTGGCACATGCCAACACGTGTCGCAAGCCATAATTCCAAGCCGCTATGCCTTTGGCCCACGCCAAACATAGCGCCCTAGGCTTGCAAAACATGCAACTAGGTCAACATGGCCGTACGTGCCAATGGCACATGCCAACATGCTCGCTAGCTAGCTTCCCTATCAAGGTCACGGCCCTAACGGCCCCGCATGCCATTGGCACATGCCAACATGCTCGCTAGCTAGATTCCCTATCAAGGTCACGGCCCTAACGGCCCCGCATGCCATTGGCACATGCCAACATGCTCGCTAGCTAGCTTCCTATCAAGGTCACGGCCCTAACGGCCCCGCATGCCATTGGCACATGCCAACATGCTCGCTAGCTAGCTTCCCTATCAAGGTCACGGCCCTAACGGCCCCGCATGCCATTGGCACATGCCAACATGCTCACTAGCTAGCTTCCTATCAAGGTCACGGCCCTAACGGCCCCGCATGCCATTGGCACATGCCAACATGCTCGCTAGCTGGTTTCCCTATCAAGGTCACTTCGCCCTAATGGCCAACGCCATTGGCACATGCCAACATGTTTGCTAGCTAGTTTCCTTCATCACGGCCCTAACGGCCACGCATGCCATTGGCACATGCCAACATACTCAGCTGGTTTCCCTATCAAGGTCACGGCCCTAATGGCCACACATGCCATTGGCACATGCCAAACGCACACGGTAGCCAACTTGCAAACGCAACCTACCACCAAGGCATTCGCCATTGGCACATGCCAAACGCACACGCCTGGTAGCCTAACTTGCAAAACCGTGCAACCTACCACCAAGGCATTCCGCACATGCCATTGGCACATGCCAAACGCACACGCCGGTAGCCAAAACTTGCAAACCGTGCAACCTACCACCAAGGCATTCCGCACATGCCATTGGCACATGCCAAACGCACACGCGCGGTAGCCAAAACTTGCAAACCGTGCAACCTACCACCAAGGCATTCCGCACATGCCATTGGCACATGCCACACGCGCCACTAGCAGCGCCACTTGCACTCAAGATGCAACCAACACTCGAGACATCAACACAAACCGGGGATGCTTCTTTAGGGTTTTGGTTTGGCGGTCACAAAGATGCAACGTACACTACGCTCACTTTAAGAAAGCGTGAAAAGGAATAAAGCGGTCAAATAAAAGAGGAAATAATGGTGAAAACGTTTTCACCCATTAAACCATGCGGTTACCACCTCCTCCCATTATTTCACCCTTTACTCTCTTCCTTCATGAGGCCAGGGTAAGTTTCAATCTCGACTTGTATAAATAGGTCTTACCTATTTCCACCGTACAACAAGTCTCGGTCAGAGAAATATACTACACTTACACTCTCGTAAAGGCAACTTTGCAAGCTCTCTCAAAAGCTTCCATCTCTTGCAAGCTTCCTAAGCTTTCACTTTCGATACAAGTCGAGATACTACTCTCTTCAACACCTTTCTTTGCTTCCCTCCCCAAATCAACCCTTCTCCTCCACTTTGTGACCGAAGCAAGTCCGGAACGGCCATTTCTTGGTTTAGGCCGGACTTGTACAGATCGATCTCTCGAATCTACAAAGTGCTCACGTGCAAAGACATTTGTTTAGGGTTTGAATCAATTTCTCACTCACCCACCGAAATTACCAAAATCAGCAGAAACGATTTTTACCCATAAACAATTGGCGACCACAAAGGAGGATTGATCTATCGGCTATAATGTCGAGACTGTCGATCTCGTTTCTCGACCCGCATGTCAAGATGGTAGGGGAAGGCAACCTCGATCCGACTCAACTACCAGGCGACTTGCTACCGGTTGCAAAACCACACGAGAAAACGGGGACTCGAAGATGCCACCAGATTGGACCAACGAATTGGGGACTAATCGCGTGCTACCGGGACTCGAAGACGCTAAAAGAATTGGGGACTAATCAAGATGCTACCAAGAAAGCCGCCTTTTACTTGGAAAGAGGCGTGTTTGCAAGTGAGTAAATTTAGATTGGGCAAGATATACGATCTCGTTTTTTAGGTTCTTAATAAAACCGCCATACTATTGCGCCTTGTGCCTATTGCTAGCACACACTTTCATAAAAGCAATATTCCTTACCCAAAACATAATCGAGTTATATTATCAAAACCATTCATCCCGAAATAATCCAACACCCTAAAAAGCTACCACTATCTATCAAAGGTTAAGTTTTGAACCGTACATCCAATATGTCTTTCAAAAAAAAAAAAAAAGGAACCTAAATGAAAGTTTAACAGAGAAACGCTCAAGGAAAATCGTCCAACATAAGTCCGCTCTTCTTGGAGAAAGTCGCCTTTGCGTCTTCAAGAGCCGCTCTCTTCATAGTCAACATCTTGGAAAGCTTTTCGAGTTCCATCTCCCCGTCGGGCGATCTCCTCGGCGGAAAGGCTTTCGATTGTCGCATCTTTCAACTTTTGGATCTCAAAGAAGGCCTTCGACAAACCACGAAGTGTTGAACTCCTTTTCCACGCACACGTCGCGATGGTGCTCCCGGTCGGCAATAACGTCTTCGAAACGGTGTGACCAAATCACCTCACGCATATCCTCGATGGAAGACAAAGCCTCTTCCACACGCTTAACCAGCCAGCGAATCGACTAGTGACTTTCTTGGTTGTAGCCATATGTCCGTGCTTCTCCCGCATTCTCGTGTACAACGCCTCATGCTTAGCCGCAAGACGCTAAAACCGCCAACCAAAGACATGACCTGGATAAGGAACCAAGTACGGGGATCAAAATGGCGCCTCGCAAGTGGCCTCACGACTCGCAAAGGGTTTTCCTCCATGTCTACGGCAACAACCATCGAGAGAATCATCCACCGTCTCGAACCACGTTTGTGCCCCACAATTGGCTAACTCCCATCTCCAAGTCACCGGCGGTGGTCACCAAAGGCAAGTTTTCGTGTGACTCCATCCCAGAATCATCCTCCGAACCGGATTCCTCCTACAAACTTGAGTTAGACATTTTTCAAAAGAAGAAACATAAGAAGAAGAAGGAAAGAAGCGCGAAACTCACCGAACCGCTTCCCGAAGAAGAACCAAGTACTTTGCAGAGGAATCACTCGCTTGTTGAACTTTCTTCTTTCTCCGACTCATCACCGCTATGAGTAGGCTCGCCGCCGCCGAATTCCTTGAAGAAACCGCCGTCTCCCGGCAACGTGCAAGGGCAACGAAAGCATTAACACTACCGAAGCCCCGAAGGAAACAAGACACATATTCTCACCGAAATTTACGTGTGTTTTGAGACAAACCCATGAAGAGGCGACACATACCGGTTATTGGAAGAATCGAAAGACACAAGAGCCGTGGAGGATCTTGTGAAGTCGTCCGAACCCGCCAAAGACGATTCTTCGTTCTCCGTTCCTTGGCCTGGGGCTTTCCGAATTGCTAGGCAACTTTCGCTTGGGATCTCTCAACATTGGATACTCCTTCGAACTGCGGAGAAGGTTTGCAACGAACGTTTTCCACCGCGTTATTCACAAAATCTCGGATCATAGTAAACTCGTCGCACCGAACTCATTATAGCCGAAGGTCGTCGGTTACTCTTCCCATTTGAAAAAGGAAAGACGGATACCCGGCTTAAGGACACTGGCCAAGGGCGACACGCAACGAATCCTTAGGGATCACCTACGGTAAACGAGAGGCACCCTTGATCGAAACCCATGTGACGAGCAAAGACGGCCAATATTGTAAGCAGCTATCTGGAAAGACCCCACGAAGAAAGACGGCATATAACCGGCAAGCAGCTTTGAATGAACAGAGTTTTCACCAACGCTCAAATCGTCATCAAGACAAAGACATGAGCGGAGCGAAGCAAAAGTGCCAATTTGAGTCACCGATTATGGACTGCCCCATGGACGAAAATTGATTTCATGCAACTTATCAAGAAAACTAACCAAGCTCACGCCAACTCTTGGACGCCCGTTTCACCCATCGAAGAATTCGGGAGCCTCCCCAACTCACGGAAGCGAAGGCAACGGTTTCGAGCATACTTCTCAAAGTGCTCCCATAGCCGACTTGCGTAAAAGCAACGTGCACATATGAATCCACTTTCATGAAACCATTCGAAACTCGCATGTTCGCAACTAGGTGATCCGGATGCACGACAGGGAACCAAGGAACAAACTTGCCAATGGGAAGAACCTCACCCTTCGCCAACTTCACAAAGAATCGCCAACAACTCGGGTCTTATTCCTTTCTTGCCGTAACCGTCATCAAAAATGTCTCTAGACAACCGTGAGAGCCAAAAAATGCCGCGACATGAAGATCACCGCTTTTTCTCGTTCGTGCTCCAACTCATCCGGAAACCATTGAGATATCCACCAACCGTAAGGGCACCTTTCATCCTCTTTTCCGGCAGAGTCCTTCGACTTCGCAATGGAGTCTTTCCGAGCGAAATCCCCAACTTAGCGGCCAGGTCATCCCGCATCTTCACCTCGCTTTCGTATAATTGGATTCTAAGATTCCCACCATCGGAAGATTCAAAAGAGAGCCACACTCTCCAAGGAGAAAGTTATCTCACCCCATCTACATATGATTGTATGGGTGTCCGAACACCATCTGGAGATGAAAGCAACCAAGCCTGGGATGTCCTTCCTAATGAGATTTACTGAGGTCTTGACAGCATCAATGATCTGCGCCCGAGTCAAGTTGGTATTTATACGCTCCTTGCTCACCATGAACTCAACCCATCTGTCAAAAGAACGCAATGGACTTTGACACATCCTGAAGTCAATGTTGGAAGAGGAATATACCCCTTTATGAAGGCAGAACCGAATGGTGCTCTCTGGGCAAACCGAACGTGTCTTCCTCACATCCTCACCGCCGGTTAGCAAAATCGGACGAAACCTGGGTGATTCTTCCGAGCAGGGGCGAGGGCTCTAGTGAAGAATTCATCATCTATGTTCGGCTTGGAATTATGAGCATCCTTCGACGAAGTGAAATTTGATTCAGGTAACATCTTATCAGATTCCTTTATAATAATTTGGTAATAAGATATCTGCGCAAAACAAGCAGAGAAAGACGAAGTTATCTCCCTGACATGTAGTCGCACCCAACAAAAAAAAAAAAAAAGAGGAGGGCGTATTCTCTCCGGCTCAAGACTATATACGCAGTATTTTATTCGGGTTCAAGATTATATACACAAAGTATTTTCTTCAAGGGTTCAAGACTATATACCCAGTATTTTCTTCGGGTTCGAGACTATATACGCGGCATTCTATACGGGTACAAGTGTGTCTACAATATCCTTCTTCGGGTGTCTACAGTATCCTTCTTCGGGTTCAAAATTACATACGGAGCATTCTCTACGGGTTCAAAATACACACGCAAATTTTCTTCAGTGGTACAAATATTTCTTTCAGGATCGAAAATTCATATATGCAATATTTCCCACGGGTTCAAACAATATATGCAGTATTCCCTTGTTTGCATACGTACTATATTTTCTACAAGAGGCACGCCAAGGAATCATATGCAAGGATTGTGGAAGCGTCTACTTTTAAGGTGTATACCTATATATAAAAAAAAAAAAAAAAAAAAAGAAAGAAGAGTACTCGAAGACATACCCGAAGTCGGTTTCTCCTTGCCGCTAGTATGAAAAGAGGAAAGAATAAAGCGCAAGATGGGGAGAAAGGGGCTTTATATATATACATATATAGGCGTGAAAGACTTTGAAATAGGGAAGGATTCCCTTTCACCAAAATCACGCGTGTAAGAAACGGCCCACAAATTGCGACTTCCCAATGCCGCCCAAGTCACGCCCGCAAGCATGGTTTCCAAGATTAGACCGACTTCCCAATGCCGCCCAAGTCACGCCCGCAAGCATGGTTTCCAAGTTTGGAGAATTGCGACTTCTCAATGCCGCCCAAGTCACGCCCGCAAGCATGGTTTCCAAGTTTGGACCACCTTCACCCAAGTCACGCCCGCCTTTCCAATTGCGACTTCCCAATGCCGCACAAGTCACGCCCGCAAGCATGGTTTCCAAGATTGAGACGCTTCCCAATGCCCCCAAGTCACGCCTGCAAGCATGGTTCCAAGTTTGGACCGGCCCCAATTGCGACTTCGCCACCCAAGTCACGCCTACAAGCATGGTTTCCAAGTTTGGACCGGCCCCGCCAATTGCGACTTCTCAATGCCGCCCAAGTCACGCCTGCAAGCATGGTTTCCAAGTTGGACCGGCCCCACCAATTGTGCCAGCCTCCTGATTTGTGCAAAACTACCAGAGGCAAGGATTCCAAATCCTATCTATAAAAGGTCAGACAAGCCTCCTTCAATTTTCTTTACGGTTTGCTGTTAATAGTTTGTCACCATCTTATGCTTACCTCGCAACAAAGCCCCTGTTCCGAGCTAAGCAGGGGACTTAATGTTGATGGTGGATTTTAGACAAGGGGTAAAATCGTAAAACCTCATGACCTAGTGTTACCCGCAACACATTAACTAAGAGAATTTAACTCAGTGTAAATAATTAATAGGGTATTTTTTTTCAAAATACCGATTAGGGTTTTCAAATACGTAACCCTAATTCCAAAACCAAGCCGCATAACCGCACACCATGGCAACCATGCCAAACCAAGCCGCATATCGCGCACCATGGCAACCATGCCAAACCAAGCCGCATATCACCATGGCAACCATGCCAAACCAAGCCGCATATGCGCACCATGGCAACCATGCCAAACCAAGCCGCATATCGCGCACCATGGCAACCATGCCAAACCAAGCCGCATATCGCACCATGGCAACCATGGCAACCATGCGCACCATGGCAACCATGCTAAACCAAGCCGCATACTCACACCATGGCAACCATGACAAACCAAGCCGCACTCTCGCGCACCATGGCAACCATGCCAAAACAAGCCGCATACCGCGCACCATGGCAACAACGCCAAATTCCGAGCCGCTATGCCTTGGCCCACGACCAACATAGCGCCCTAGGTTTGCAAGACTTGCAACTAGGTCAACATGGCCGCACGTGCCATTGGCACATGCCAACACGTGTCGCAAGCCATAATTCTAAGCCGCTATGCCTTTGGCCCACGCCAAACATAGCGCCCTAGGCTTGCAAGACTTGCAACTAGGTCAACATGGCCGCACGTGCCATTGGCACATGCCAACACGTGTCGCAAGCCATAATTCCAAGCCGCTATGCCTTTGGCCCACGCCAAACATAGCGCCCTAGGCTTGCAAGACTTGCAACTAGGTCAACATGGCCGCACGTGCCATTGGCACATGCCAACACGTGCCGCAAGCCATATTTCCAAGCCGCTATGCCTTTGGCCCACGCCAAATATAGCGCCCTAGGCTTGCAAGACTTGCAACTAGGTCAACATGGCCGCACGTGCCATTGGCACATGCCAACACGTGTCGCAAGCCATAATTCCAAGCCGCTATGCCTTTGGCCCACGCCAAACATAGCGCCCAGGCTTGCAAACATGCAACTAGGTCAACATGGCCGCACGTGCCAATGGCACATGCCAACATGCTCGCTAGCTAGCTTCCCTATCAAGGTCACAGCCCTAACGGCCCCGCATGCCATTGGCACATGCCAACATGCTCGCTAGCTAGCTTCCCTATCAAGGTCACGGCCCTAACGGCCCCGCATGCCATTGGCACATGCCAACATGCTCGCTAGCTGGCTTCCTATCAAGGTCACGGCCCTAACGGCCCCGCATGCCATTGGCACATGCCAACATGCTCGCTAGCTAGCTTCCCTATCAAGGTCACGGCCCTAACGGCCCCGCATGCCATTGGCACATGCCAACATGCTCGCTAGCTAGCTTCCCTATCAAGGTCACGGCCCTAACGGCCCCGCATGCCATTGGCACATGCCAACATGCTCGCTAGCTAGCTTCCCTATCAAGGTCACGGCCTAATGGCCCCGCATGCCATTGGCACATGCCAACATGTTTGCTAGCTAGTTTCCTTATCACGGCCCTAACGGCCCCGCATGCCATTGGCACATGCCAACATATTCACCTAGCCGGGTTTCCCTTATCAAGGTCACTTGCACCCTAATGGCCACGCATGCCATTGGCACATGCCAAACGCACACACTGGTAGCCTAACTTGCAAACCGTGCAACCTACCACCAAGGCATTCCGCACATGCCATTGGCACATGCCAAACGCACACACTGGTAGCCTAACTTGCAAACCGTGCAACCTACCACCAAGGCATTCCGCACATGCCATTGGCACATGCCAAACGCACACGCTGCTTAACTTGCAAACCGGCAACCTAGCCAAAACTTGCAAACCGTGCAACCTACCACCAAGGCATTCCGCACATGCCATTGGCACATGCCAAACGCACACGCTGGTAGCCAAAACTTGCAAACCGTGCAACCTACCACCAAGGCATTCCGCACATGCCATTGGCACATGCCACACGCGCCACTAGCAGCCCACTTGCACTCAAGATGCAACCAACACTCGAGACATCAACACAAACCGGGGATGCTTCTTTAGGGTTTTGGTTTGGCGGTCACAAAGATGCAGCGTACACTACGCTCACTTTAAGAAAGCGTGAAAAGGAATAAAGCGGTCAAATAAAAGAGGAAATAATGGTGAAAAACGTTTTCACCCATTAAACCATGCGGTTACCACCTCCTCCCATTATTTCACCCTTTACTCTCTTCCTTCATGAGGCCAGGTACGTTTCAATCTCGACTTGTATAAATAGGTCTTACCTATTTCCACCAGACAACAAGTCTCTTTGTCAGAGAAATATACTACACTTACACTCTCGTAAAGGCAACTTTGCAAGCTCTCTCAAAGGCTTCCATCTCTTGCAAGCTTCCTAAGCTTTCACTTTCTCGATACAAGTCGAGATACTACTCTCCTCAACACCTTTCTTTGCTTCCCTCCCCAAATCAACCCTTCTCCTCCACTTTGTGACCGAAGCAAGTCCGGAACGGCCATTTCTTGGTTTAGGCCGGACTTGTACGTATCGATCTCTCGAATCTACAAAGTGCTCACGTGGCAAAGACATTTGTTTAGGGTTTGAATCAATTTCTCACTCACCCACCGAAATTACCGAAATCAGCAGAAACGATTTTCACCCATAAACAACGGTTCAAATGGACGAGTAACAAGTTTTATGGGTGAAATGGACACAAAAAAATAGAAAGGATGAAACCTGGATTCATCCCGGCTTAAACTTAAAAATAGCGAGGATGAAACTGGATGCATCCCCGTAAATTAAAAATAAGAAAAATATTTGAAAATGGGCGGGATGAAAACTGGTTACATCCACGCCTATTTTTAAATTTTTGTCCATTTAAACAAGTATCAAAATGTAAATCGTCCTTTTCGCCCAGGAAATTTTAATTTTGGTCTTTTTAACCAATTTTGTGTATACTATATCTATATGAGTTCGTGAAAACTTTGTCAATAGCATTTGCATTTCTATGAACATAAGAACAAATCTAGAATTGAAGTCTGAAAGAATAAATACATAATACGTCATTGATGATGATACTATAGTCCACTTAACAATTGTTGGATGTCTTTGGGTATCTTTCACAACATTCATACAATCCTCTTCAAGTATGTCTTTCTTGAGAAACAATTCTGCTTGAGTTCTACCTTTTGACATTAATAATCTTCAATCCTCCGTTTACTTAATAATGTCGTAAAAAATTACTCTTACATCCATCTGGACATTGTCTAATATTTGGGAATGGAACACCTTGCTTTCCAAAAAATACTAGGAAATGAGAATAACACATTCAGCACTTTTTGAGCCACTTGCAAACCTGAGATATAAAGAAATATCTGCCTATATTTAGTGCTCTTCGTAAATAAGGAACCTTAATACAAAATCAACATACGAGGGCATGAACATCTACTAGTCCTAGTTGATGTTCTTAAACATTCTAAGTTTTTATATTTTTCATGTCCTGATGGTTTGTGAAAACCAGTTAATTTCACTTCTAAAATGACTTTTTATTACTAAATAAATGATTTTTTTTTTACGATATTAAATAATTGAATTAAGTCTAGTTAATCAAGGACAAATTAATCATTAAATAAAATAGTCGAATAAAAGATTTTTTCTATTTTAATTTGACCTTTTAGTCTTCCCATGGCAGGCCTCAAATTAACCATTTTAAGTATAGGCTACGTAAAAGTATAAAAAAAAAAAAAAAAAAAAAAAAAAAGGAGTCACTTAACGAATTTCAGGTCCACGATAGGCAAAGTTTGAGATCATGTCATGTGAAGTATTTCTGGCCACTAGAAT